>VYZW01007481.1:0-28003 GCA_013401315.1 Balaeniceps rex | reverse complement strand
GCAGCTCTTTCCCTCCCAGAGAAAGCCTTCCAACAGATACAAGCAGAGGTACAAGTACAACTAGGCTTAATACAACCTCAGATTCTTGTTTTTTTAGCTGCATTCACTGCTGCCATGGGCATGTATTCACTGTTGTACTCATGGGAGTTAGATTCACACTGCTGATTCTGCAAACAGAGAGAAAACGCCATGAATTTAATTTGTGGTCACTAACCTCTGCCACTCCTGCCTTTGTTCTTTAAGTAGGGCAGTTACTCTGTTTTCAGTGGGAATATTAAAGTCAGAATAGACAGGCACTCATGTAGAAAACTTGGAATGAAACAAACTGAAAATGAAAAACACACATTGTCCAAAAGAATAACTAATGTCCATGGTCCCCTTTCTTTCCTGAGCCAGCTGGTTCTTTGTTTAAGTGGTTTTGCTCCAGAACAGAGCTGGAATTGCTCCACGGATGATTTGTTTCCCCTTCTTGAAGAAAACAATCAGGTGAATTGCTTACCAAAGTAATTTTGTTGACCTGTGCAGCATTTCTCCTCTTTCCTTTGATTCCCAGCCTTAAATCAATAAACAGTTCTGTCTTAGAAAAATGAAATCTGAGCTGCTGTCATCAATGACTGAATTCTTTCCAGTGGTAAATTAACAACTCAGTCTCTTTGTCAAAAAAGACATCACGGGCTGAGTGAGTATGCGCCTGTCCCACCCTCTAAATATCATTAAATCAAGTTCCCCATCCATGACCTTGGAGGGAGGGTGGTGCAGAATCTCATAGACTTGCTTACCTTGTTCCTTAAGCAACAGGCTATGACACAGCAAATACAGGAAATCATGGCAAATGTGATCAGGCCAATAATTATCCATGACATGAGTCCCAGTGAAATGCAGTCTTCCTTATCTGGAGATGGGGAGGCAAAAAAAGTCATTACTGATTATTTGTATTTCCTCCCTGCCCCCCCCCCCCGAGAGAATNTCTGGAGAAGGATTTTCCTGAGGTGAAAAGCCATCTTGGAAGAGTGTATTCAGGAGGAAGCAGAACATTGCAGTTTTCCAGAAGGAGAGGTGAAACTGTTAGTACACAGAGCTGAAAGTGTAGACTGAAAAAAAGCAAAGCCAGGCTTGAGAGCATGATGGTATTTCAGATCTGAGCAAGGGTTAAGCTTACATTCAGTGAGTATCATGGGTGATTTAGGGGGCAGCCTGGTCAAAAGAAGGGCGGACTTCGGCAGTCATGTTTGGCTAGGAAGGCAAGTTGAGGCACACAAGATTACCCTTGCCCAGATCTGGGAGAAAATATGATAGGGCATGAAACATCTGGCAATAGCTATGAGCATCTGGCTATCCATACAAATGGAAATGGACAGCTTTGGAAAACGCTGCAGACAAAAAAGGATGGCACAGCTTGATTCTGAGAAGCTGTTTTAAATTCAGAGAGGGTGAGGGATAATTTGACCCAACCACATAATTTTAGCCTTGGCATTTCAGCTTCTATCTTTGTTTAGTCCTGGTGTTGAGAGATAGGAAAAGATAGCAAGGGAAGGACAACAGGCAGTACCACGTTGCAACTGAACTATATGGAGGACCAAGAAGGGGTGTGAGCAAAACACTACTAAATCCTTCAGCTTAATATACCTTTCACTGAGTGAAAGGCAATTCAAAGCTAAAGCCTGTGCAGCAAGTCTTCTGAAGTTAGTCCGAGCCCTTCTCAATAAAAGGCCAAAAATTCTCAGCAGTTGTGGGTCTCTTCTGCTCTAAGAAGGCTCTAAAGCTGAAGGCCTGCTTCAGAGAGGTGAACGCCATCTTCTTCATGTCAGTGTGGCATCAGAGTTCCATATACCACTACTAGCACAGATATTTGACAGCTGAATTTTTTTTATCCTAGGCACATGAGGATAACTCTCAGAATGGATTTTTTTCCCTGGCTAGAAATAATCTAACATTTGCATTCAGCAGCTTGGAAAATGGACAATGGGAAATTTCTGCTGCAGGCAAAGGTGGGACTGCAGTACTCCAGAAGATGTAGTCTAGCTAGCTTGGGTGCCACCAACAATATGCAGAGCTCAGCGTGGCCTGCAAAACCTTCCCAAGAAGATGAATAAATATGGGGAGGCCATGCTGAGCAGTCTGCCAACACAGCTCCCCTGTTACCACCCTGCTAAGTAGTTTTAAGCTGTCTTGGAAATATCTGTGCAAACTCTAGTCACTTTTTTCACTGCAGCATAGTGATGCCCAATATCTACTTATCAGTAAACTGAAGTGAGAGGAGAAGAGAAGTAAACTTACCCTGGATGTACAAATAGGTTTCCTTCAGCCGGCAATCTATGTAAGGAGGGGGTAAGAACATCTCCAGGCAGTAGGTATAAATGTCGATATGCTTTCTTTCCAGATTTTTAAGAATGAAAGTGGTGCTGCTATTTGAATGCTCTGTCTGACAGTAGGTGACATTACTCTTGGGGATAACTTTCTCCTCGCTCAAATGGAGTGCACAGATCTCCTTCTTTTCATGCCCTTTGAAGAGGGTCATGCTGAACTCACTCACGTTTCTGGGATTGGGGAATGTGAACTTGAAGTTTCCACTTTCAAATTCCACCATCACCTGCGGGTCAGAGACATGAGGCTGATCTGAAGACATGAAAACAATAAGTACAGTCATTCACATAGCAATGAAAAGAATCCCTAAAATGTTAAGAAACTCATTTAAACAGAGCAAGTGAACCATGTGATTGAAACTTAAGGCATGTAGGTACTCAGAATAGTCTGGCTGTGGAAAGCAGCCTATACAATGAGATACCACTGCATCATTCTGGTCATGTCAGACATTACTGAGAAAATAAACGAGATAAGATAAGAGGTCACTGTAAGCATTGGATCAGTGAGTTACTTGATAATGTTTAAAGGTCCTCTTGGATCAAACACTATATGGATATATAATCACTGCCTCAGACTGATTGTCCTATTCATAGATAAAACAAGGTGGAACAAAGATGATGACAGTTATCTATGGTTTATGGTTCATAATCGGCACCCTAATGATGTAGCTGAAAACTTAAAATGGGATGTGAACCCAAAACTCCTACATAAGTGCCTTAACCACAAGACCTGTCTTTCCTTTCTAGAGAAGATACTGGTTTGTGGCATGACATAAAGTTTAAACCTTATTACTTAGATGGCTATAGCACCTTTATCACTAACATAATGGGAGGAGTAGAGGACAAATGTCACTTTGTGCATGCACCACATGGAATCCAAAAATCACATTTGACCTTCCCAAAAACTGTCTGAAAAACTCTCAGATGTTGTGCAACTCTCATTTTGCAAATTTCTTGGACAAAAAAGAAAGTAAACTGATCGAGGACCTCCTACTACCTCACAGTTTGACTTTGTAAAGTCAGAGACCAATAGCATGGGAAACTCCTTCACACAAAAATGTGTTAAAGTGTGCTGTAAAAAAATGACAATTTTTTTCTTCAAGGGCAGTATTTTCTGATCTAGAAAGGCATTTAAAACCATAAACCAAGTTATGCAAATGTGTCTTACCTATATTTTTGCACGGTCTTGATGAGCAACTATCAACTCCTGAAAAACACAAAATTGTTTTCCTGTTTAAAATTCAAGAAGAGAGATGCAGGAACAGGGGCTGAGCCATGCAATGTTAAGATGCTGAACCTATATTCTAATTTGTGTCATTAGCCTGTCTGATCCTGTCTGTGCTACACTATAAAATCATGTGATGTGATAAAAGCATGAAATATAAAAATCAAAGTAGAAAGAAAATGCATTGAGCAAGAATTAATATTGATCTTACAGATAGCATTTACAATTTCTTAAAACACCTCTGCAAAGTAATAGATATACTTCGCAAACAGAAGCTGAGATGGAAGTAAAATTTCCCCCAAAATACTGAGGAAATCTGCCCCCAAATGAAAGAACATACTTTTGCTTTCTCATGAATTCAGAGTCTGCAACAAGCCAGCATTATACTTTGTTTCCAGACTAAAGGGATCATTTTGGTCTATGTTCATTCTGTTTCCCCCACTGCTCAACACTGCATCAAAACATCTTCTTATGGCATATCCAGAATGAATATCTGGAAGGTGCTCCAATACGTACAGCAAGAAAATATTCAAGCAATGCATATGGTTTTGTTCCTTTTTCAATAGCAACTTTTTCTCTTAATGATTATCAAACTGTATTCAGTCCATTGTGCACAGGCAGCCTCTATTACAGGAGACAGACACATTTTTAATAATTGTTCTGGATTTGTTTTTTAAGCCGCTGCCTCCATCACCACCCACTATGGCAATACTGAGAGTGGAATTTCCTGGCTGGGTTGGTGGCACATACTGCTTTGAAATGGTTTGTATGTCAGTACTGGCAGCGTAGTACAGCCTGATAGTGTTTCATTTGGAATTTTTCTTTTTGCAGTGCCCTAAAACTAAAGGTACAGACAGGTACACAGACAAGTAGAAAAAAACCTGGATCTACTTTTCCTGTTTTCTGGTAGCCTGAATAAGTTCTTCAGAGGCTGCTTAGATTGAAATACAATCTACATCAGGATTTTATGATGCTAAGGAAGTACGGGACAAATACTTAAAGACTTTGATGCACCATCCTATTCTTCTTACATGGTAGTCTAGATCGACGCAGAGTAGGTCCCCAACTGTGCCAGGTATTGCACTGATTACACAGTAGAAATAATCTTTTTCCCAAGGCACCTGTTATCTTTGACATCCAGCCTGTATATGCACAGGAACAGAAGATTATTCTCATTTGGGTACCTCAACTCTTTCTGGATGGAGACAATCATTCAGTGTCCATGCTTTTTCCTTCTTTGAATTCTTGCTTCCCAATTACCACTATTGGCAAGGGCATTGCAATGAATGATACTAATTTAAAATATTTTTAGTGTGACACATAAGCTAATGGACTTCTGGAAGATGCTGTGTGATGCTCAGTTGAAAAGCAATAGAAACTTATCCCTTTTTGATTGATTTACCCTCTTCCTAGTTATCACATTCTTCCTGGTTTACTGTGCACTGTCAGCACCCTTATCTAATTCAGTGACAGTTCTAATATCTGTACTTCTCTCAGGACTATTAAGTGTGTGATAACAGACAAGGTATTTGGCATGTTGTACCACTGGTGTGAAGATAAGACAAACAAAACACACAACTCGCCAACCCACAGTGAAAGAGCTCTAGACAGGCTGAAGGCAGAGATACAGAAAGTGGAAGCCCTCATAATGGTATATAGTCTGAAAAGCTGAAAGCAAAGGTCAAATAAAGAAACAGTTCTTGATGACTTGCATGTTGCATGGTGAAAGAAAACAGCTGCTACAAGAACAGCATTTGAAATAAAGGTATTTTAAAATGCTCTGTAGTTTGATGGCCTGTAGTTTGGTAACGTATACCTTTAAAATTAGGCCAAACAGCCAAAAAATTATTTAGGGAAGGGAAGAAAAAAAGAAGTGTATTAATATAGCAGAAGCTCAGGAGCATGGTGAATACGTAAGCTGACCTGATACTTTTGAGAAGCATCCACCTGTAGCCAAGACATCTACATTTGTCACTGGTCTCCTGAGAGGAGAGGCAGTTGCTGATTCTGTCGGGGCAGCTACAGACCCGAGCGGTGCCATATTCCCCCAATGCCCCCGGGGAGCATGGGGCCACCCTACTCTGAGCACTAAAGCAACAGCTTTGAATTTCATTTCTCTGTCTCTGAGAATAGTTCAATTTTGCTGTTAGCTAATGAAATCGCCCTTTCATACCAGGTGGTTTAAAATGTTTGTCAGGGATCATGGTTTTAAATCCTTGGTTTTAATGGAAAAGGGCAGAGAGAAGTCATTAAGCATGTAGTTCATGTGAGCTTGTGGCAAGCTGAAAGATCGTTTTGTATCCTCTCAGGCCCAGAAGCCTTAACCACCTATTTTCAAGAAAGACTCAGTAATGTATTTCTCTGAGTGAGCATTCTGGTAAATGTGATGCAATTAATATTCCTCTGAAACAAGTGACCGTATAGAAGAGTGCACTTAGCATAGTATAAAGGGAGCACATTTTAAAATGAGATTAACAGTGCCTGAGATTAAAACACAAAATTGTCTATATGGATGACCACAATGGGTGAGACCCGATATGAATTTCCAACTCACTAGCTATTCTGCTTCAGCTCCTAATGTGAATGCTCCCACTGCATACTAAAAGGCAGCTTATTCCCCACTCCCTGTGCCCGATTGCTGTTCTCCTGTGCCCATTTGTACCAGTTCATTCCTAGGGTAATCCTATGGATCTGTAACACTCTGTGGTTAATGGCCAGATGCATTTGAGATGTCATTTGCCAAGCTACAGTTAGAATAAATGTTCCTGTATTGGGATGGGAGATAGGAAACTGGGGTTTAAATGTCCAATAATATTGAGAGATTCACTCACTAAACCTCCCTAATCCTACCTCAAAAAATATGTGAATAAAAGACTACATCAGTATTGTTGGAAATGAACAGAAGAATCTCACTCGTTCAGTAGTAAAAATGCTTAGATTTGGCCTTAAGGTTCCTTCTTGGTGTTTTTCATAAAAGAGCTAATTCAATTGCATATGAGGGTTTTGATACAAGAG
Organism: Balaeniceps rex; assembly: GCA_013401315.1. Taxonomy (NCBI): domain Eukaryota; kingdom Metazoa; phylum Chordata; class Aves; order Pelecaniformes; family Balaenicipitidae; genus Balaeniceps; species Balaeniceps rex. Next base: position 21,400 of record VYZW01007481.1, on the reverse strand, counting down.
GAAACAAACTTTCATTCTTTTCATAGCAGTGTCACACTGTGGAGTTGCATGGAGTTATTCCTGCCTCACCTCATGTGAAGCAGAGCGTCAAGACAAATATTGTGGTTCAGACGTGAATCCAAGAGATGAACATTCATATGAAAGTAACATCTTGCTGTGTTAAACTATGAAAGTGTGTGTGTGTGTACATCCTATGTATCTGTGTATTTACAGTCATGTACATTTCTGTCTCCATTTCATCTTTACTGCAGTGGGAAAGCAGAGGTTTGGGAATTTCTATGGTAGTGTGCTTGGACACTGAGGCCAATGGAAGGTAGGTTATTTTCGTTTTAATGGGATTGCAATTTTGACCTTTCTGGTTGCTCTTTGGCAGACCCGATGCTATTTGCAAACATCACCAATCCATTATGCATTTTGGTCCTAACAGAATTTTGAAAACCACTTTCAATTAATTTTAAAACTTGGGGTTTAGAGTAGGAGGATAGAATACTCTTGCTTGGTTTTCTTGCTGTTTTATTTATCTGCCCCAGCTCTCAGAAAACTAATTCGCTGATAAAAAGAACAAGCATCATTTCACTTGGGTGTGTTTGCCTCTGAAGATGAGCAAGGAGAGTGCAGACCCTGCCTTTAAAACAAACACATTTGTTTTGTTAGTACTAAATTCGTAATGAAACCACGCAGTTTTTTAAGTTGCTATAGCTTTGACCTTTCAAGGCACTCTGAAAGATGACACTGTCAATTCATTGCCATTAGTCATATGCCTAAAACTAACATGTTCCTATCTTTCAAGAATCAAGGATTAAGAGAGGAAAGCAGTGCGTCTGGGCAAAGCAAGTAATGGCCAGAATTACTCTAGGAAGCCATCTATAATCTGAATTATTTCTATACGTTATGAAATACAGAAACTCTTATAAAATATACCACTAACACAGCACCCATTGTTGACAATATTTCAGACACCCTTCTAAGAAATTACCTTGATTTCCTCCTGTATTGACATCAGGAGATCTGTGGGTGAACAGTGATAATGCTTTGCAAATGTTGGCGTGCAAAAGTTCACGTGCAGTGTTTCATAGCAAGGGCCTCAAGTGCTATGGAATCCTACAGCTCTGTACTCCAAAATCCCATTGCCTGTGTTCCTCTACAGGCATCAGAGAAGCTCCATGCTCTTACAAACAACTTTTTTATCATGATTGGGTTATTAATTCATAATATACATATACGCACATATATCACCTTCTGTGACCTATTTACATTGAAAAAAAAATCCATAGATCACAAGTAGGGCTTGCTAATTGCTAAGTCAAAAAAACCCCAAAAATCTCAGAAGTTACTCTGCTTTTACTCCCAAAAATTTGCCACAGTGCTTGGCAGCACTCTCTGGAGTGCTAGCTTGTTCTCTAAATGAGAATATCATACTAATGTGTCTTACATCAAGCTGATCTTTTACAGCCCTTTTCTTTTTAGCAAGAATGATAATAATTAGCACTTTTTATGCTGAAAGCACTGTAAGGTAAAAAACCTGAGAGGTACCATTTCTTGTTACAGGCAGTCTCTTTCTCCTGCCATGTCCTCTCCCCAGGCCCCTGCCCAAATCCTATCCTCCAGATTTGAAGGAAGGGAGAAAGAACGGAGAAATGCCGATATCAGATAGAACAATTATTTGCACCCTTAAAATTGCAGCCTATTTCTTCCCACAAGGAATGGCCTTTTAGATAGCTCCAGCCACATGTAAAAGCATGCTGGTAAAGTATACCTGCTAAATTGACTAGCTGAAAAATATTTAACAAATTTGATAGGATTGCATGTTAGTAGATTTAAGACTTACTTTCCAAGAAGAAAAAGAGCCACTCGTGTCCCTTTAGAGATACTGATCACAATCCTCCTTCCCTGTGACTTCACCCATCTTTTCAACCTATCTGAAAACTTGCATACTATTGCTGTATTATTTAACCTTCAGAAGGGTATCTGCATTGCCTAAAGAGCTGGAAACTCCGTTTTATTTAAATGAAAGCTTAAATTCTGTATGAAACCTCAGGAGTACTTAAATTCTACAGGGGGACTTGAAACCTATACTGTATCACTAGAATTTCAGAAGCAAACACATTCAATAGCCCTTGGCATGACCTTCAAACGAACATTTTTAGATGGTGCTTAGTAACTATGCGCACTAAATCTCAGGTCTTACTTATATGACACATCATACCAAATCCTTGGACAGTATACGTAGGAAAAAAAAAAGACTCTTAAACAGATATTACCTGTATTTCCGTCTGGCCCGGTAATATGTGGATTTCAGAGAGATAAATGTGAGCTCTGGTATTTTACTTTGCGTAGCTGTGATAAAACTGAATCTTGTAAAACACTACATCCATGTTTATGGCTGGACTGAGATCAGCACTGTCACCATACCCCTTCTCAAACACAGCATTAGGAATACTACACTTCCTTTTAAGTTAGTCTGCATTTCAAGCCTGCACCAAAACAAGTTCATCCACTCTTCCATGCCATATACATTTTTCATAATATAAAAATTCCCTGCCCAACTTGGCTTCTCTTTATTAAGCCATTCACCATCATGCTGCTATAAGACCTTATGCCCAGCAAGGGAAGCTGGCTGGAGCACTACAGTCTAAAGAGCTAGAGGGTAACACTGAGAAGATGAGCTAAAGAACATAAACAATGAAAACTTGTACTTTTCAGTTCCAGAGCAAATGCCCTGTGCTGGCAGGAACTCTTTTCCCACCAATTCTAGTGATATTAAAGTTGAGAGCAGTCTTTTTGCAGCTGTTTCCCTTGATTACCTCTATTCCTCCAGCCCCTTGCTATCATGCCTCATTTACTGTCTCCTGTCATTGGGTGGGTTATATTCCATAGAGACATGTACTGCAAGGAGAATAATCCAAAATGCTACTCACCATACAGGGCTTCAAACTGAAAGCAGAGGACACAGAAAGTTACAGCCACCAACTTCATGCTTGCCTAACACAGAGCCACCAGCCTTCTGTCTACTGTGAAGATGGGGAAGAATTCATGGGTAGAAAAGGAAGTGGTTTGTGGGCAATGAGGGAAATTATATGATCATCAGAAGGACTTTTTTATTTAACCCCTGACTACGTTATAGCTATATCAGCATTAGCTGTCACCCACACCTGTGGAGTTTGCTGCTTTTTTTTTTCCTACCTCATGGCTTGCTCTCACGGACAGGAAGATGAAAGATTTTCTGACATTACATTCTGCAAAGACTGTTTCTGGTTAAATGTATCACGATAGAGGCTACAGTCATCTACAGCACACTTCCTGCAGATGGCCCACAGTCAGCAACTTGTGCCTTAAATGAACTTACAATAGGTGCGTATTTGCAACTGGCAACCTGGTTTCTCCCCACCAGTTTCAGCTGGTCTTAAGTAACTGATGCTCTATGTGGAAACCGTTCATTAGTAGGGTAGGAGTCTCTTGTGTATCCTGGTCCTGGTATCCACTGGAAGAACATGTCCAAATTGCAGAAGGATCCCCTCAGCCCTGTGACTTCCTGGAGGCTCACTCCGACGTAAGACTTCCACCCTGGAGGTCAGGCTTGCTCTGCGTGGACATGAGAAACTTCATGAGGCTCTGTGAGAGGAGGAGATCTGACCCAGTGCCCTAGGGCCTTAGGTCAAAAGTTTCTCTCCTTCCTCTCCCTGCTTTTGTGCAGCACACTCTATTCTGGCCTGCTATCCATCTGTATTGTGAGAATGTTTCAGGACCCTTTGGGATAACATGTTCTACAATCATCTAGAACTGGCTATTTATTTATGCCTATAATACTAATTTTAGCTCAGGTAGCATGCTGGAAAAGCAGCTTCTAAAGCATGTTTAATATATTAGATGCAGTTAGCATTTCTGATTACACAAAGAGAACACACAAAGGACTAACAGTGGTGCCTGACAGACACTCCTGGGGTTGAGTCCTTGTAATGGTCATGTAGTGGTACCAAACAATTTGTGAATAACAGGACTGGGTTACAGATTCACTCCTACTCTGTAGTGTGTGAATAAATCTTCTCTCTTCCTCAAAAAGTGATTTAATTTCTTCCACTACTACTGCTAAAGATCTGTTCACATGGACAAGTGGCAGAGAGTTTTACTCTCTTTCAGATCTTTGCAAAACCCTGCAAATCTTTGCCTTTTGTTAAATTAAAATCACAGCTAAGCCTGAGTCAAGTCAGGATTTGATCTAAATTTTCAGCTCAGGTCTCTGGAGCCAAACTTAAGCAACTCTAACTAGAGAAAGTTTCTGCAGTATACTTTTAATTCTGAAGCTCAAGAGTAATATATGGAGGTTCAAGCAATGATAAAGCTGAAAAAGATACATCTGACTCCTGAGATTAGCCTATGAAGTTATGACCCACGTGGAGATCTTCTGAGGTTCCAGGTAGGACCATCTTTCCCATCCCCCATAACAACTTATGGGAAGTCCTTAAACAACAGAGCAGCTCTCTCCTGGGACAGGACCTTATTGCCCCCCAAGTAAGCCTAAGACAAGCAGCCAGAAAGGCTTATAGTAAAAAGAGCTGCTGCTGCTACATAATTAAGGGAGGAAGAGAATCACATGTAAAGTATCCCCACCCACACCTTTGGGAGAGTGTGCTGACAACGCACCAAGGATTGAGTCCCTACAAAGCCTACCACTGGCTAGGAAGGCCAATAAAGGTGTAGGGGAATGCACTCCTTTGAGGAAAGTTTTAGCTATTTTTTGTGAAAACATGCTTTTTTTTGTTTTAAAACAAATCAGTATTGTTAGGGTTCAAAAACGTGTCATCTTTCTTAAAAATTTAAACATTTTGCCAGGAAAGTAATTTTGATAGAGAAGAGATTTTTTTTTAACCAATATAGTAATTTTCGAGCAACTTACTCCTTCCCTCCCCTCTCTGTGCCCTTATCAGTTATACCAATGCAGAGATGATTAATACACATCTATTTGCCTCCTGGGGAAGAGTAGCTACCAGTGTAGCTTGTTTGGCATAGATCTCACTACAACAATTGGAGCAAGTCCCACTGTCCAGTAAACAGTTTGTATTTGTCCTCTCTTTCTCCTGTCATTATAGCCTCAAGTCTGTAATTACGCCTTCTCCTTTTCTGCTTGCTGGCGCTTGGGATTGCTAGAACGCACTGCTCCCTTTGTTTCAAAAGGGTCCAGCCCAGGGTACACTTTGGGGTATGTTTGGCAGCACTCTGAAGTTTGATCTAAACAGTAATCTCTTTCGGTGGTCAAGCACATTTGATGATGAGCCAGCAGAGCCTGGGGCACTCACAGTGTATGTTCACAAGCAAAGAGACACAAAGTCTAGCTCAGGACCAAGCATGAGGGGTGCTCACCTTCTAGTCCCACATCAACAGAGACTCCTCCATTGACTTTCAGTCTTTCTGTCTTTGCCTCCCTCCTCTGTCAGTGCTTACCTACTTCACAAAGACATCGTGACTGCAATTTGGAAATGTTTCTTGCAAATACTACAGTTGATTACAGTTAACCACCTGGGACAAGCAGTCTGTTTCCACAACACGCTTCCTATAACTGCAACTATTTTTGCTCACAAGCACGTGTTTCCTTTTTCCATCCTCACTCATTTCTCTTCTCTTTGTCTTGATTTTCACTCTCTCATCCACATACGCCTCTCACAGCTGACTTCTCTCCTCTAACCTGACTGTCCCCTGGTCCCTGTCTACCCTTCTCCTCAAGCAGTGGCTGCCCTTCAGCATGTGCAGTAACTCCTTTCTGGAATGTGGCTTCTCCTTCACCCAAGTCCCATTCTTTCTTCATGTTCTACCCCCAACACTACCCTACAGTGATAAATTCTTTTTTCTCCTACCATCTTGCTTCTGACTTGCCATCACTGACTATTAACAACCTGGAAAATCCTTATGGGCATTTTTATGCCTTTAAAAATGCATCCAGTGATACACCCAGTTCCAAAGAGAAATGGGCTTGCTCATCCCTTGGTCCGTACACCAGTGTTCTCTACCACACGATCTTCAATGCTACTCCCTTCCAATTCCAAGTGACTCAGAAAATAACACTTCTGCTGCTTCCTAAGGAGACTGATTCACGGCAAAGATTTTCCCTGTGATGCACGATGTATACTTTTCTTGGTTCTGTTTAATCACATAACTCTTACTATACTTACTGTTATCACCCTAAACAATGTCCATGTTAGCAAAATGCTACTGCATTGTTCGCCGTGAAACAAAGGTGGTGTTTACGTTGAAGTAGCTTGTTCTGTCTCACCAGCAGTTTTCCACTTCTGCTTGTGGATGATGAGCAGTTGCCCACAGCAATATAAAATATTCTTTCAATAAAATGTTTTCTGATTCTTTCTGCAGAGGCTGCTACAGTCTATCCACACAAATTATATTCTGTTGTCTCCTGCTGCTTCTCATTCTTTGCTTCAATATCTGGCCTATATTCTCATGACTCTGGGTCATTCCCTCAGGGCTGGAGCAGAAAGCCTCCACACTCAGGCGTTTTTGTTTCCTGTCCTCCTAATTGAGAAGGGGAACAATGACTTTCACTGTGCTATTTTTAAGGTTCTGTAATGGTTTTAAGTCCCACTTCCCATCTGCATCACTCCCCACTAGGTCTGTAAACAAGCTGCAGTCATTCAGGATGTAGAGATTTCAGCCTGAAATGCAGCTCATGTGCTCCCTCATTTGTTCTGATGCCTCCTTTGCTGATATATGGGTCTGATCTCTCCCACAGGCCTGTGGGGCACGTTGTAATATCCTCTCCATCAACGTCCAGCAGAGACTACCAGGGCTCAGCTCAGTGGCAGGGCAAACACCTCTCTGCAGAGCAGATCTAATGAGACAGTCCCCTTTGGGGTGTGAATGTGTGTGGCTTTGCTTCTTGCTACTAGCTCAGGTACTCCATGAATCCTTTTTTTTTTTTTGGATGATGCTTGAGAATATTTCATTGTCATCGGCTTTCCTAAAAGAACTAAAAAAACTTGTATGTTAAGGAGTTAAGCCCAGATCTAACACATGCAAGGGCATTGACCTATAAATTCAGTCAACAGGCGCTAAGTGGCAAATTCAGTCAGTTTAAACAGGTTGCCCAGAGAGGTGGTAGATGCCCCATCACTGGAAACATTCAAGGTCAGGTTGGACAGGGCTCTGAGCAACCTGATCTAGTTGAAGATGTCCCTGCCTAGTGCAGGGGGTTTGGACTAGATGACCTTTAAGGGTCCCTTCCAACCCAAACCATTCTATGATTCTAAATGTCACTTCAGATCCTGTGACTAATGTTTTGGACTGGCTGGCTCAAGGCAGTGAGAGCCGTCTAGGCAAAAGACTGTCTCCATCTGGTCTCAGGAGCTGTTATGCCTCTGCGTATCCAGCCCTGTGCCTGCTGCAATACAGTTACCTAAAGAGGTACCTAACCACTTCTCTAGGACACAGAGTATAGATAGGAATGGACCAACGAAGGTCATATGCATATGCTGGTGGTGTGGACTGCAGACCTATGGGATGGCTGTGGAAGGTTTACTATCTTGAATAACAACAACAAAGACAACAACGATGTTCCTACCCTTCAGGGTGTACTGGGAATAGGACTGTGAGCCATAGGTATGTTTCAGTGGCATATGCCTGAGTGTGCAGGAGGTATTTAGGAGAATACCAGGGTTGTAAGCAGCCTGGGTTCATGGGCAGTGCTCTGGAGGGAGGAGGATACCTTCTGAAGCCATTGGAGTTCCCCTATGGCCAACATGCTGCTGAGTGGGACTTTGTCACCAGCGCTACTTATATCTAGTTTTGGAAGGGAGGTCTTCCAGAATGGATGGTAATATGCAAAACCCAAATGAAGTGCAAACCTGAGGATCCAGACTGTTATTGTCTTGCCATTTGTAGAGCAGTGCATGACAGATATGTGCTGACGAGCTGGGTGACCATGAAAGTTATTGTGCTTTTGGATTTGAATTTAATTGTGTTTTGGGTGTGACAGTGATTAATTAAACGCATTCTGCAAAATTTTCACACCCCAACCATTTCAAAGCTTGTAGTAGGGTGGGGACTCCTGTTATGTGGTTATCTGGTCAGCTGCCTTGGAGGAGTTAGGACTGAAAGAGCCACATACTGTGGTGGTACTTGGGGTTTGTGGTGTGATTTTTATCTCAGCATTGTTGTGATTACTTTTTAAAGGTAAACTTTTGCTACCACTGCGTTGACAGTATAACAAAGGGGAACTTTCTCCAACAGAAACAGCTCCCAAAGTTGTGATGCGTTCTTGCAGATAATCAAAGGTCATGCTGAAAATTGCAAGGCCAGATGAAGCAGCATAATCCTGGCTTGGACTTCCAGAAACACCAAAGTGGCTGAGGACACACATGCCACTGTCTGTTCCCAGCTGACTTGAAGTGCTTTTGAAAACCGTGTCTTTCAAGTGTTTTCAGGCCAGGCTTTGCTGTTGCTATTGGTAGGTAACTGGAGCTAGGCTTAGACAGCTCAGGCCTTGGTGGATTTGGAGGAGTACAAACAATGAAATCACAGCTTTCTCAAACATGTAACTAAGTCTCCTCTATTTTGTGTCTGTCATTCGGGATCTCACAGGTTACTGCCTTGGGAACAAACCTCTTTGTACATGTAGGCCAAAGCTACAGAAGGCAGTACTCCCACCTGCAGAGCAGAGATCACTCACTCCATCATGCTCAAGGCTTGGTCCGGCCGCATCCCTCTTATGGGTGCCAGAACGTGGACGAGGGAAAGGCTGTGGATGTTGTCTACCTGGACTTTAGTAAAGCCTTTGACACCGTCTCCCACAGCATTCTCCTGGAGAAACTGGCTGCCCATGGCCTAGACAGGCATACTCTGTGCTGGTTAAAAACTGGCTGGATGGCCGGGCCCAAAGGGTGGTGGTGAATGGAGTTAAATCCAGTTGGAGGCCGGTCACGAGTGGTGTTCCCCAGGGCTCAGTGTTGGGGCCAGTTCTGTTTAACATCTTTATCAATGACCTGGATGAGGGGATCGAGTGTACCCTCAGCAAGTTTGCAGATGACACTAAGCTGGGTGGAAGTGTTGATCTGCTTGAGAGTAGGAAGGCTCTACAGAGGGACCTGGACAGGCTGGACCAATGGGCTGTGACCAGTTGTATAAGGTTCAACAAGGCAAAGTGCCGGGTCCTGCACTTGGGCCACAACAACCCCATGCAATGCTACAGGCTTGGGCNTCACTTTTTTTTTTTTTGGATGATGCTTGAGAATATTTCATTGTCATCGGCTTTCCTAAAAGAACTAAAAAAACTTGTATGTTAAGGAGTTAAGCCCAGATCTAACACATGCAAGGGCATTGACCTATAAATTCAGTCAACAGGCGCTAAGTGGCAAATTCAGTCAGTTTAAACAGGTTGCCCAGAGAGGTGGTAGATGCCCCATCACTGGAAACATTCAAGGTCAGGTTGGACAGGGCTCTGAGCAACCTGATCTAGTTGAAGATGTCCCTGCTTAGTGCAGGGGGTGTGGACTAGATGACCTTTAAGGGTCCCTTCCAACCCAAACCATTCTATGATTCTAAATGTCACTTCAGATCCTGTGACTAATGTTTTGGACTGGCTGGCTCAAGGCAGTGAGAGCCGTCTAGGCAAAAGACTGTCTCCATCTGGTCTCAGGAGCTGTTATGCCTCTGCGTATCCAGCCCTGTGCCTGCTGCAATACAGTTACCTAAAGAGGTACCTAACCACTTCTCTAGGACACAGAGTATAGATAGGAATGGACCAACGAAGGTCATATGCATATGCTGGTGGTGTGGACTGCAGACCTATGGGATGGCTGTGGAAGGTTTACTATCTTGAATAACAACAACAAAGACAACAACGATGTTCCTACCCTTCAGGGTGTACTGGGAATAGGACTGTGAGCCATAGGTATGTTTCAGTGGCATATGCCTGAGTGTGCAGGAGGTATTTAGGAGAATACCAGGGTTGTAAGCAGCCTGGGTTCATGGGCAGTGCTCTGGAGGGAGGAGGATACCTTCTGAAGCCATTGGAGTTCCCCTATGGCCAACATGCTGCTGAGTGGGACTTTGTCACCAGCGCTACTTATATCTAGTTTTGGAAGGGAGGTCTTCCAGAATGGATGGTAATATGCAAAACCCAAATGAAGTGCAAACCTGAGGATCCAGACTGTTATTGTCTTGCCATTTGTAGAGCAGTGCATGACAGATATGTGCTGACGAGCTGGGTGACCATGAAAGTTATTGTGCTTTTGGATTTGAATTTAATTGTGTTTTGGGTGTGACAGTGATTAATTAAACGCATTCTGCAAAATTTTCACACCCCAACCATTTCAAAGCTTGTAGTAGGGTGGGGACTCCTGTTATGTGGTTATCTGGTCAGCTGCCTTGGAGGAGTTAGGACTGAAAGAGCCACATACTGTGGTGGTACTTGGGGTTTGTGGTGTGATTTTTATCTCAGCATTGTTGTGATTACTTTTTAAAGGTAAACTTTTGCTACCACTGCGTTGACAGTATAACAAAGGGGAACTTTCTCCAACAGAAACAGCTCCCAAAGTTGTGATGCGTTCTTGCAGATAATCAAAGGTCATGCTGAAAATTGCAAGGCCAGATGAAGCAGCATAATCCTGGCTTGGACTTCCAGAAACACCAAAGTGGCTGAGGACACACATGCCACTGTCTGTTCCCAGCTGACTTGAAGTGCTTTTGAAAACCGTGTCTTTCAAGTGTTTTCAGGCCAGGCTTTGCTGTTGCTATTGGTAGGTAACTGGAGCTAGGCTTAGACAGCTCAGGCCTTGGTGGATTTGGAGGAGTACAAACAATGAAATCACAGCTTTCTCAAACATGTAACTAAGTCTCCTCTATTTTGTGTCTGTCATTCGGGATCTCACAGGTTACTGCCTTGGGAACAAACCTCTTTGTACATGTAGGCCAAAGCTACAGAAGGCAGTACTCCCACCTGCAGAGCAGAGATCACTCACTCCATCATGCTCAAGGCTTGGTCCGGCCGCATCCCTCTTATGGGTGCCAGAACGTGGACGAGGGAAAGGCTGTGGATGTTGTCTACCTGGACTTTAGTAAAGCCTTTGACACCGTCTCCCACAGCATTCTCCTGGAGAAACTGGCTGCCCATGGCCTAGACAGGCATACTCTGTGCTGGTTAAAAACTGGCTGGATGGCCGGGCCCAAAGGGTGGTGGTGAATGGAGTTAAATCCAGTTGGAGGCCGGTCACGAGTGGTGTTCCCCAGGGCTCAGTGTTGGGGCCAGTTCTGTTTAACATCTTTATCAATGACCTGGATGAGGGGATCGAGTGTACCCTCAGCAAGTTTGCAGATGACACTAAGCTGGGTGGAAGTGTTGATCTGCTTGAGAGTAGGAAGGCTCTACAGAGGGACCTGGACAGGCTGGACCAATGGGCTGTGACCAGTTGTATAAGGTTCAACAAGGCAAAGTGCCGGGTCCTGCACTTGGGCCACAACAACCCCATGCAATGCTACAGGCTTGGGCATGAGTGGCTGGAAAGCTGCTTGGCAGAGAGGGACCTGGGGGTGCTGGTTGACAGCCAACGGAATATGAGCCAGCAGTGTGCCCAGGTGGCCCAGAGGGCCAATGGCATCCTGGCTTGTATCAGAAATAGTAGGACCAGGGAGGTCATCCTTCCCCTGTACTCGGCACTGGTGAGGCCGCACCTCAAATACTGTGTTCGGTTTTGGGCCCCTCACTACAAGAAGGATATGGAGTTGCTGGAGCGTGTCCAGAGAAGGGCAACGAAGCTGGTGAAGGGTCTGGAGCACAAGTCTTATGAGGAGCGGCTGAGGGACCTAGGGTTGTTTAGCCTGGAGAAGAGGAGGCTGAGGGGAGACCTTATCGCCCTCTACAACTACCTGAAAGGAGGTTGTAGCAAGGTGGGTGTTGGTCTCTTCTCCCAAGTAGCAAGTGATAGGACAAGAGGAAACGGCCTCAAGTTGCACTAGTGGAGGTTTAGATTAGATCTTAGGAAAAACTTCTTCACGGAAAGGGTTGTCAAGCACTGGAACAGGCTACCCAGGGAAGTGGTTGAATCACCATCCCTGGAGGTGTTTAAAAGACGGGTTGACGAGGTGCTTAGGGACGTGGTTTAGCAGTGGACAGGTACGGTTGGACTCAATGATCTTAAAGGTCTTTTCCAACCAAATGTTTCTATGATTCTATGAGAACAAAGACAACCAAGGCTGGGCACACTGCAGTGCTGTGTCACCCCTTGGGCTCCTGTGGCAAGGGACTGGTGAAGGGTTTGTTTCCCCTTTGGCAGAAGGTGCTTCCAAGAGCTGCCTTCAGGATGAGCTGACCTGGGTGCTGTGAAATGGGGGGAGCGGCAGCAGGACATGGGGCAGGTGGAAGAGTGGTTCCTGGGCAATGAACCCACTGCCTTCAGAGCCAGGCCCGTGGTTGAAAGCCCTCTGCGTCCCACTGGTGACCCACCACACCTGCTCTGTGTGCACCTCTGCTAGCGGAGCCCCCTGGAATACAGTGATTCCCCCATCTCAGGAGCGTGTTGGGCAGGGCCCAGCCGAGGGAGAAGCACGACACCGCCCTCCTGCTGGGGCCGGGCCGGTGCCCCGGCGCACAAAACCCCGCAGCGGGGTCCGCTCAGCCGCGGCCGGATCCCCACGGGCCGCNCGGCCCCGGCCCCGGGCGGATGCTGCCTCCGGCGCAGGCCCAGCGCCGCAGGCGGGGGGCAGAGCTGTGGCGGGGCTGCCGGTCTCGCCGCGGCGAGGGGAAAGGCGACTGGAGTAAACCCAGGTATGCTGTGAGCGCCGGCCAGGCTTCTCCCCGGCCTGGCTGCGCAGCTGTGTTTTTGGGGAACTATTTTTAGGCGCCAGACTGTAGTCTCCTTCACGCTGACCTCAGCCCAGCATAACTCCTGGCTTGCAGTGCAGCCCAGCCCTCCGGGGTCACACCGAGGCGCCGGTATCGGTCCCCGGCTGCTGACCTTGACGAAGGTCTGACTGCTGCTCTCTGTGGTTTCCTAGAATCCCACGCGAGTCTCCCCACATATACATGGCTTTATGTTTAAAAGGTTTTTTTTTCATCAGAAAGAAATTCTGAAACTTGCAGAGCAGAGACCAGTGCAATGTTTCTGTCTCCAATGCCTGCACTTGGAGGGACAGAGCAGGTTTCTTAGGGCTCAGGAGATTTTGAAAGTATCATAGCTGAGAATGGGAGGTTTGGTCTTCTGTGTAGGCATTTGAACATTGTTCGTCTGCGCTTGCTAATTTGATGAGAAAGAACAAGCTGTAAAAACAGTGCTTCCAGCAGGCCAGGAAAGACCCAGAGGCAAAGGAGTTTGAATAGAAGTCGCTTCTTTCTTCAGTCACTGTGTTTCGTTCTGATTGTTAGCCACCCCTCCTCAGGGGATTGGGTGAGGATTGCTGGTTCCAGCCAAAGCCCAGGCTGGCTTGTTAGTGAAATTGTGATTCCCCATAGTCAGAGCAGAGAGGCTTCAGGTTGGAAGGTCCCCCTTACTACACGATCAGTAACAATTTATTGAGTCTAATTATATTGATGAACCTGTTGAAATCGGAGCAGTTAAGTGATAAGGTAAAAGATACACTTACTCATGATCAGCACAGCTTGTGTGGCCATACAGGGTCTGGAAACATCTATCTTGCAAACCAAGTTAAAGGAAGTATGTGGTACTGGCCTGCACGTGTTAAACTGGAAAAGAGGACAAAATTCTCACATGTGGGCACACATCTCTTCACATCCTCAAAGAATGAGGAAGGGGATCATGCTAATAGCTTATCCTGGTGTTGATACAAAGTCCAGGATACAAAAGAAATTCAGAGCAAAATGAATTCTGTGACAGCAACCCTGAGTTCTGGATCCTGGCCAGAAACAGTTCTCTGCAGCCACACAGAGGCTGCAGTGGTCAAAGGCATCATCTTCTCCGATCTGCTCAGCAGGCCCAGAGTCTGTAGCACAAGCAGAACATTTACACTATGGTGCCCAGGGCAGTTCTGGGCAGGGGTCTGCCCTGCCTGTGCGGAGGGAAGACAGCCCCTGCGTTAGCCATTGGGGTGGATGGTGCCTCTGGTCAGCTGTTGGACTGCCATCCTTCAGGAAGGGTGGCTTGGCTGGAAACCCCTGCAGGGTGCGAAGGTTGTTTCATCCCTGTGCAAGCAGCTGAATATGCTGTGGCTGAGGGACAGCTGAAGGGACCGTTGGATGCGAAAGACCAGGGAATCACAGCAAGGAACTGTAGGTGTGTGGCTCATGCAGACTTGGAGACACTATAGTGGAGAGTGAAGGAGGACAGTCATACCTCCAGGGAGGCTGAAGGAACTCCCCAGAGGCCAGACAGAACTCAGCAGAATTTGGTGCCACTCAGAAGGTCACTGAGTTAACCAACATTAAGCCTGGGAGCAAATAACCTGCCTGCAAGAATGCAGGAGACAGGAGTTCTCTATTCTGATATGTTTGCTATTTGTCCCAGACTACTTTTATCCAGTGAAGCATAGCTTAAAAGCCTTTGGTGTTCTTTGGAAGCTCACTGTAACGGAGGAGTCTACACACCCCTCTCGCAGCCAGCTTGGATGCTGTCACCACACGAAAAAGAATTTGCAGTAAAAATTATAATGACAATGAGCAAAAAATGGAAATCAGGTATGTATATTCTCTGGAGAACATACGTGATTGGAATGACTACTCTAAAACATCACTTTAACCACATTGATCTCATTACAGATCACCATAGGATATTCTGGTGAATTGGCCTTTGTCATTTAAAGACTCCAGATTTCCTCACTGAAGTTACCAGCCTCCATGCACCTCCATGGTCCTGGGAAACAGTCATAGCTACTTCGTAAGAATAAGTTGCACAACTTCTTAATTGCTGTACCTGGACCTTTGAGATATGACATTCTTCCTCATTTCAAGGGTCTACCACAAGCACACATTACCATGTCAAATCAGCTTGATTATCAGGGTCTTCACCCTGGCAACCAGAAGAAACTGCAGTGCATGCAAGTTACAAAAGTTAATAGCACCAAGACACAGCACTCACAGCAAAAGCAACTAGCTCTGCAGCTGCCCAGCTCCCATCTTGATTAGCTGTCCTTCTGTGTCTCTAGTGCACACTCTATATAGTTCAGGGTGAACGTATTCAAACTAGCTCTTAACTGGATCACAGAGCAAGCCCAAATGCAGGAAGTATGTAGTTACATTCAGGCAAGCTCCGCAGCAGCTAATATACCCTTGTTCTCAGAATAAAACCTCAATAAGCTCTGCTCAGTCTAAGCTGTTCCCAGCTACTATTAAGTTGGCCCAGGCAGATGTATATACATTGTATAGGAATGTGCAGCTCCCTGCTTGCCCATGACTGACTGCTGGCAAACTTTAAAGGACAGGGTTTTCACGCTTGGTCTCTTTGATCTCAGCTCTGTTGTTGCTGGTCATTAAAAGTGAACGTTTGCTCAGGGGGCTTTTGTTGTACTAGCCAAAGTGCTTCAGTTTTGGGTCTGTAGCCTCATGCAATTCTGACTGAGCCACAGCAAAGCACACTCATATCCAGAGGAGAAGTCAACCAGCCTGCTGGAGCCTGCTGCAGCATAGTGAAGCTGGGGAAATAGAGGTGTCCATATTGTTTGTATAGATACTACAGAATCCTGGATTTTCTGTGTCCTCATCTTAGTTAACAGAGTTACAAAGACATGAACCTAAGAAAAGTCCTCAACCTGAAAATTCTTGTAGGTTATGAGAGTCTTTCAGGATAGCATTACCATATGCTTTTCCTGTTGTTACATTGCTCACTAAGCACTTGCTGTTGCATACTTATCTGGGAGGCAAGATACTTGACCTACAATTTTTTTGTTCTCACCTGGTACAGCCAGCCCTTACGTTTACACTTTCATGAATTGTTTAGATGACTATCAGAAAAGGTGAAAGTTGGTGTTTCTCTGTTCTCACTGTGTTGATACTGCTGCTAAACATTAATGTTACATTAGTGTCTGGGGCTAATCATAGCACTGTTCCCAAGCCTAACTTCAGAATTCCTCAATCCCCTTCTGGCTGGGAGCTGCCTTGGTTTGCTGCCAGGCCAGGAATGGAGCTATGTCTCATCAGATAGCCATGGAAAATACTGTGTGATAAATCTGAGTTTTCTCTCCATAGATCTGCTTATAGATCATCTGCTCATTCCATTGTTTCAGATGACCACTGAAAATTCACACGCAGATGTCCTCTCTCTCTTTAATTCAAAGTCAACTCTTCTTGCAGCTTGCCCTGTTTGCTTGCTACAATTCTTTATCCCATGTCTGTCTGCTGTACTGCATCAGCAGCAGAGGCCAGGCATGGCCATTGGGAAGCCATTAGCAATGAAGTTGTGTTCAGTACATACCATAGAGATCAGCATCACAGCTGATGCTTGTTTTTCTTAGCTGAACTATCTTCCCTTTGACAAAAGTGGCTCTTCAAGTGCTGCTGCGTACCTCTTCAAAGGTGCTGTTGGATGTGATTATATTCTTACTGGTTAGCCCAGATCTTTTTTAAGACTTATCTCTGTGCCTGATGTTAGAGGGTGCCTGTTGTGGCCCAGGAATTTTTAAGCACTGTTTGTTTTGTTGGTGTTCACAGTATGATGGGAGCGTACAAATGTATTACTTCTTATGCTAGGGGTCTTACTGCACATGCAATGAACAGTATAGGATTCTTTAGTTATCAAGTCATTGATTCATGTAATGTGGATTTAGGCGTTTAGCTCTGCAGGCCGTTGGTTTCTTTCCTTCTGCGCTAAGTAAGAAAAAAGCTGTAACAAAAAAAAAGTAAGCCAGTCACACCACTTTACTTCTTTTTGGGTTGCTGTGGTTACACTATGTTTTCTAGTGACATCAGTGAGGGCTCTGTAATGCTTGCGTGATGGACTGTTTTGGTGCCTCTTTTGCCTGAAGAAAAAAAATAGTTGAAGGGGAAAAAATTAATTTGGCCTTTTGCATCTTCTAGTTATGTTTTCGTAACTAGGTGGTAAGTGTTAGCGGTTTACAGATGAACAAGTGGTGATTTTTTTATTAGCTTTATATAATACAGCTACAAATTATTCTAGTTGGTATGGAAACATAACTATTTTTCCACTACGAAAAGAAATGTTTCATTGTTTCCAGGCTTTGAAAACTACCTCAGATATCACCTTTTCTCTGTCTAGGTTTTTCTGCTGTTTTCAAGGCTATTTGAGTTTTTTCAAGTTCTTGCATTTCTTCTGTAATACAGAACAGCTGATCATCCTTGTTTACCTGGACTCAAAGTCCACAGGGTTTCAAAAAGTGACAGGATAAATCCATGGAATAGGAATCCCTCAGGGTTGTTAAATACAAAGACACCACCCTTTGAAGTTCCTGAGCCGCTGATGAGGGAGGACTGGGACAGTATTTTAGGAAGGTTTCATAGCATACTTTCCTTGATTTTATACTCTTCCCTGATATCTGCTCTCGGTCACTGTTGGAAAGTGGACAGTGGGTAGAGTGCATCATTTTTCTGACCTGCTACGGGCTCAGTTATGTTCTTAGGTTCTCATTGTCGCTGACTATGATAGCAAATTGCAATTTGGTTTGATAAATAACATCAAAGCCTAAGAAGTGCAATATCCTGTGTATCGTTTGAAGCTCATAGGATGGTAATGCCTTTTGTGTGGGCTTACTGCTTTATAGGAAAAAGGTGCTACTTTGGGGTGATTGTGTGTGTCAACAACTGCAGGTTCTCTGACTGACCTCGTATTTCCATTGGAGGCCAGGCAGTTCACCCATGTAACAGAGTCTCCTGCAGCACAGTTGGTGGTGGGAGCAGTCAGATGTGCTCAGTACAGACAATGCAAGCAAGCAGCCTTGAAAAAAATTGTCACAGAACTCTGTGAGCAGCCTGCAGACTGCGTGCTTAAAGTGAGTAACGTCTTATCTCCTAACAGGTTAACTGGTTAATTGCACATCCAAGTCAAGCAAGGGCCATTCCTGATTTCACAAAGACCAGGACTGTTTAGCCTCAAGAAGGGAATGCTCAGGAGGCATGTTATTAGTGTGTATAAATACCTGATGGGGGTTGTAAAGAGAACAGAGCCAGACTTTTCTTAGCAGTGCCCAGTGACAGGAGAAGCAGCAATAAAAGAAATTCCATTTCAATGTAAGAAAACTTTTTTATTGAGGGTAGTCAAACACTGGCACAGCAGCTGACCCTTTTGAGCAATGGGGTCGGACTAGCCAATCTCCAGAAGTGCCTTTCCACGTCAACCGTCCCATGATTCTCCATGCCTTTGTTCCAGGCAGTCTCAATTGTGGCATTCTCACATTCTCAGTAAGGTGTCTGTGTAAGTTTTAGGTCTCATCCTAACTCACCCTTTCCAACAGAAACACCAAAGGGGAAGGGCTTTCTCCTTCACCACCTAGGAATTCAGAGGTGGAAATCACCATCTGTATAGCTGCTGCAGTGTCTTTTAGCATCATTCCTACCTTTTTTTCTGACTGGTCTGTCTGGTCTTGAATCATGCCTGCAGACACTGTAAAGCAGGTACTATTTTATTAGTACTCATTTATATTGTACTTCTCTTGATTATTGCAAAGAATAGTTACCACATATAAAATAAAGAGTTACTGCTGCTGTGTTGTCCTACCACAGAACTGAGTGTCTTTTGGTATTCCCACAGCCAGTGTGTTAACAGTGACTGTCTTATTTTGTGTCTGTGGAAGGAAGAAATAGAAACTCATCATGAAAAAAAAAATGCTAGAGATTCATTTTGCAATAGCAGCTATCTGTGGATTCACTCAGAAATGTGACCATACAGTAGCCTGTAAGGCCCAGACTACTCACAAAGGCATAAACTTACAGATTTAAAAAAAATACGGGGAAAAAGAAGGAACCTACAGGGGCAAACTTAAGGCCCATTAAACAAGCCTGAATTGCCTGAATTTAAAAAGTGTAGGAGACAACCTTTTTTTTATTAAAAAGTCTCTGTATAGTATGTGCTTAGTGCAGACTGCTTTAGTGACACTGAATACATACGTACAGCCTGTCTTGCTGTTGGAAATTTCTGTCCCAGAGTGAGTTAGCTGCAGCAGGGCTCAGAGCCAAGGGCACGGTCTGCTACACAGTTTGCCAGTTTCAGAAAGATGAGCTATGATATCTCATGCTTAAATACCTACAAACAGTACAAATAAGATGCATGACTGCAGTGTGTGTGTGACTTGGAAAGGGAAAAGAAAAATTAAACACAGTATTATCAACACAGATAAAACTCCAGCTGGAAATGGATTCAAAAGTCTAATCCTTGGTAGGTAGCAGCACCTGAATGGGTGATATGAGTTACATGAGTTTTTCAGATTGGAGATCTTGCATAAGAAAGAATGATGCTTATTGGTTTTGAACCTTATACAGTCAGTTTCTTCTGTCATAAAATCTACTGAGTAAAGGATGTTTAAGTGTCTCAAAATTGTTGAAAACAATGATTCCTAGTTCTGTTGCAAGACATAGATTCACAGTACTCATCACTAAATCTGCTGCTGATCCGTGCTGTAACAGGACAGTGTTGTTAATAGCATACCCTCTTTAGCAATCTCAAGGAGCTTTAATACAACAAGCAAATAAATCATTATGATGTTTGCTATTAGACTTGCAGAGTTTCAAGATAAGAATTTCCCAATCTGTATCAGTGCAAAATTGCAATCTTTCACAGATTTTCGGTAAAAATAAGGAAGGCCTGCCAGCCTTGAAAGTTTTCCACTGAAAGTGCAGAGAGAGTGAGCGTTCTCCTAGGATAGTCAGTGGTCTAGGCATGTTCCTGCCTTTGATGTGGGATCAGGCAGCAGCAATCTGTGTGTCTCACTTCCCAGCTGAGTATCACAGCCTCTGGGCAAATGGCTCTTCTCATTCCTGTCTCTGGCACTGAACAGGAAATCTAACTTTGACCCAAGGAAAGTTTTGTCAAAAATGGTTTAACTGCTGCATGCATGCATGCATGTGCACACACACACACAGAGTGTTTTTTAAACAAATAAGCGTTCTCTGTATGAACTTTCTGGCCAATTCTGTGAAGGTGACTAATAGGACCAACTCACCCACCACTGGAAAGGGGCAGCCATGTACTCATGCATGCTCAAGTGAACAAATTAGGGCAGGAACTAAAGAGAACTCTGTGTGACTTGTAAAATGTCTTGATTTGAGATTTTGCTGGGGTATTCTCTTTAAACACTTTACGATTACAAAAATGCCATGGTATCTCTAGTGATCACATATCATCGGAGCATCAGTTTCATGTTGAAAGAACTAAAAACAGCATTTCAGCAAAACATGGAAATATTTTCTAGCAACTAGACAGAAACTGGCAACACTTCATTTTCAGATAATTTGTAGGTTTTATTTCAGAACAGAGTCAAGACAATGTATTTCTGAACATGTGACAGGTTTTTTCAAGACTTTTTATTATAATAAAGTGTGGGTTTAGGTAGTATGGGAAGCCTTCAGGCATGCTCAATATAGAGCTATGCATATTTCCTATGCATATTTCTATATTACTATATTTCATTGTATATGTTTAATAGATTTAAATCCTAATTCTACTTTCCCACTCTACCTGCTTCACATACAACAAGCTATTTCCAGCTTCTGCTCTTCCAATTCTGTTGCAGGGACAGCTTTCTGCAACACCGAAACATTTCACTAAACTTTACCCTATTGTTACTGTTAGGTAGCGAGTAAGATTTGGTGATTTATTCAAGAGCTTAAAGCCACATGAATGAGCTTTTAGTGTGAGTCTGAGTAGTTAGCTACAAGTGTCAATGCTTTTAATCCATATACTGGCCTCCAGGAGAATTAAATTCAGAGAGTAAAGAAAGGATTAAGTTAAAAGGAAGTTGGAAAGATCCAGTTGGGTCCAACTGACAGTATCTAAAGTTCTATTTGCCATAATAACAAATTGAACTTGGAATCACATAATGTTAACTACCTATTAAACATATACAATGAAATATAGTAATATAGAAATATGCATAGGAAATATGCATAGCTCTATATTGAGCATGCCTGAAGGCTTCCCATACTACCTAAACCCACACTTTATTATAATAAAAAGTCTTGAAAAAACCTGTCACATGTTCAGAAATACATTGTCTTGACTCTGTTCTGAAATAAAACCTACAAATTATCTGAAAATGAAGTGTTGCCAGTTTCTGTCTAGTTGCTAGAAAATATTTCCATGTTTTGCTGAAATGCTGTTTTTAGTTCTTTCAACATGAAACTGATGCTCCGATGATNTGAGCAGTTCATCAGTCGAAGAGGATATTCGATTCAAATACTTCATCTATCTAGAGCAGACCTAGGTGCTGAGTGTTTCCTGTTCTGCATGTTGGAAAGTAACTCCAAAAGCATCCATGTTGCCACATCTAAACTGACTTTTTGGAGGAG
>VYZW01007480.1:10830-64961 GCA_013401315.1 Balaeniceps rex | reverse complement strand
ACCGGAAAGAGAACCTTTCCGGGAAAGCCTAACTCGGGGGGACAGGGAGCGGGAGGGGGAGGGAGGGAAGGAGCGGGCGGGGCCGACAGGTGGCGGGGGCGTGGGGCGCGCGGCGGCCGCGGAGTCGTTGGGGTGGGGCGTCTCGTGTTGCCACCGCCCGAGGGCCAGCGCGCGGGGTCGGGCGGCGAGCTGGCGGGTGGCCTGGCCCGGCCGCCACACACACCACACCACACCACACCTCTCCTGAGGCCCCGGGCGGGGTGGGAAGGTGGCCCGGGGCAGGGAGGCGCGTCGTGCGCCGGTCTGGTAGCGGGGAAGCCGGAGGGGCCGAGTCTGGCTGCCTGGTCGTGGGGCAGGGCGGAGGGGGAAGGCGCGGCCGGGAGGGGAAATGGCGCCGCGCTCGGGAACGAGTTGTCAGGAGAAGGGCTGGAGCCGGCTGCCTTCCCTGAAGTGCTTCCCGGCAGCGCCGCGATTGAAACAGCTGTAAAGATAATGGGGAGAAAAATCGAGGGTGGCTCTCCCATTGTATCTGCCCGCGTTCATGAAACACGGGGTGAAGGAGAAACAGATTACGGATTTAGCGTCTGAAAGAGCCTTTGATGCGGTTCTTCAGGCCGTCAAGGAAACAACGGTCTGTGTTAGGCGCTGGGTAGGCTAATCCCTTTCTAATGACTCGGGAAATGTGAGGCATTTGTGAAGGGTGCAAAACGATGCCGGGTAATCGAGACTAGGGGTAGCTAGCTATGCATCCTCCTTTAAAGTCGCTGTTAAAGCTTGGAAAAGGAGCAGTGGGCAGCAGGGTGGTCGGTGGGATCTGGTGATAAACACAAAACTCTGGGAAGTTTTGCATATTTCCGTCTTCCAGATCAACTTCCAAGGCGAGAGGGGGAGAGCGAAGGTCTGTAAACAATCGAAGATGGATTTTTTGTGGACTGTGTAAGGAAAGGAACAGTATAAATCCTGACTGTTTTGTATTGTGATTCCCTCAAGTGTTAAATCATAAATTCTTGCCTTATGTTTACAAAGAAATCCCCAAAATAGGCACGTTGTAGTCAATAAGTATCCAAACTTCTCAAAGTTCAATAAAAAGAAAAAAAGGTCCTACTTGTTTTGCGTTAAATGTAGGCTTTTGAAAACCTCTTCTCTTGCTTATCTCTTTCCAAGGGGAAAGTAAGCAAGAAACGGAAACATTTTTTTCAACATGAGAAATGTGTAGTCAACGGTTTAATTAAAAAAAAAAAAAGAAGAAAGGGGCATCTACGCCAGCAACAAGAATAGCCAGTTACATTCCTGCGCAGAGTGTGTTTCTTGCTCCAGGTTATGAGCCGGTTGCCAGCTGACAAGGAGCAGCTTTGCTGGCAGGCAAGCTCTCCCATGGCCTCTGTGGAGCATAAAACGGTGTATTGAGCAAGATGGACTGTTAGTTCCGCACTGGCATGCCAGTTCCCACTTCAGTGTACGGGCTGCGAGCTGATGCCTCTGCTCTAAGGAGAGAAAAGACAGCACCTATAGCGGAGCGCTGTGCCTCACCTGTCCAGGTGGGAAGGGGCTGGACTGCTGCAGCTGTGAGCCATGTCAGCCCACAGTTTTGTGGGCTGCTTCAGCGGCAGTGAGATGAACCTGTGAGCCTTGGAGAGGGGGGTGGGCGGTGATAGTGGTTTGGGAATTTTTTACTCCTAAAATCACTAAAATGTGCTTAGGCCTAAGTTTTGCATTTTTTCTTGTTTTTTTTTTTTTTTTTTAGGCTAATGGAGGGTTTTTTCACTAAAGGTGAAAGAAACGTCTACTTTGCACTCTTTAAAAAATGAATCTATAAAGGATGGAATGACAAATGTTGTCTGGGTCATCTCGTGCTACAAACAAGTTATTCATTTAGTGTATTGTAAGTTCTTGCCTCCCCGTTGCAAAGACGCATTTTTCCAAATGTATGAAAATAATTTTTGTCCTTTATATGCATGAATAAATGCGATGTACCCGTTTTGTGCCCAACTGGTTGCACTGTTGAAGAAAATACCGCCTTACATGCACTGGAATGCCATTAGGCTATCTATGAGAACTCTAACTTAGAAATACAAGCTTTTTTGTTGTTCTTTTCCCTTCTTCCCATCTCTTCTGTTCCAGTTTAGCCCATAATAAACTTCCGATTGATTTCAGCAGCACAGGCTCAGACTTCGTTGATGAAAAGGCAAGTGGGAAATTGTGATGCAATTTGACTTTGCCCCTGTTAGAGCTGTTCTCGCTTGGAGAAGCTTTGGTCTTGGTGAATCTTTCAGCCTTGGCTGGGGAGGGGGGGATGTCCTCAGCTCGGCTGCCTTTCTCCACTCGGAGAGGAGAGGTTAATCAGAGCTGCGGCAGGGATCATGGTGAGCTCTCCTCTCACATGGCTGCATAGGAAAGTAGCTCTTGATACTGTTTTCAAAGAAAGGAGGAGCAGCCGCAGAGAAATTTCAGAAGCTCGAGGCTTATGCTTGTGTGCACACAGCAATCATGCTGTTGGGAGACTTGGCAAGATTAGTTGTCTTAGCAGTAAGCTGGAGATGAGTATTAGGAGTTCAAAAATCAGGTGACTGTAAAAAGAAATACACACATTCACTGCTTCTTGTTGCCTTTCTGAGGTTGGCAGGGCTACCGCTCTTTGATACGAGTGCTTCTAAGAAGGATGAGCATTGTGTCTAAATTCAAAACCCCAGCTTGCAGGAATTGGAAATAGGTTTCAGAAGTCTATCAGGGTGGCAAAGGCAAAACTACAGGAGGGAGGAAGCTGGGGCAGCGGGGTTGCTGGGAAGAGTAACAGGACTTCTGGGGGAGAGAGAGCTCCCTGCGCAGTGCTTTTGCGTGAACCTGACAAATTGCACAGTTGTTAGGTAGAATATAGATAACCCCTGTATAATGTATCATTCTCCCTAAGGGTGACGAACAAAGTTGGATTTTTCAAGCTATAAAAAAGGATGATGAAGCTTCAGTTCTGATTGGGGCTGTTGGTTCCTGCAATCTTGTAGGTCCTCAATTTCTTAACATTTAAGTGCATGGATGAAAAATGATATATCTGATTGTAGACTGCCATTGTGGACTGCAGGTCAGGCCTGCAGTCATTATATAGGCAAATTTGTTGCACGTAGATAACAAAATGTCTTAAATTAATACTTCAAGGTAAATAGCACTCTCTAAATGCAATTCTCCAAATAACAAACCAGACTCCAGGTACTCCAATGCTGCACTTCAGGAGAATAGTCAAGCAGAAGTAAGGAATAATGCTGAAACATAATCCAGATTGTATTCTTCCGTACAGTTGTGTGTGTCACTAAATGATATGCCCTGGGAGATTCATTGTGAGTTACAGAATTTTGCAGTTTGCAAGGGTAAAAGGATAATTCAGCCTAAAATATAATCTGATTTTATTTGATAGGTGTGGTTTATTTTTCTGTTTGTAGTTTATCAACTATAGTTGATCTGTTTCTATACTGTCTAGTTACTGGGATTATGATATTTTATCAAAACTTCTGAATCTGCTGTTGAGCACTTTTTAAGAGCAGTGACGTTTTAACAGTCTTGAGATTACTGTCGCGCTTTCCTGTTGGCTCTTTGCTAAGAGGTAGGCAGTGCCCATTTGTGGGGCTGAGAAGGATGGCTATGTTTGTGTGGGTTTTCAGGCTACTTAAATACAGATTTCTACTGTATTTTCATTTACGTTCATTCTCTTAATTCAGCAGTTTTCAATCTGCCATTTAAAGCTGATGACAGATTTTCTAGTAGTAATGGGAAGAGAACAGGCCTGGTAAGTCTCATGCGTGCAGTTGGCTCTCGCCTCAGGCTTTCTTGCAGGCAGACAATATCTGACACACACATGCAGTGTGGCATTGGGACCTCTGTCCAGCTGAGTGACCTGATGTGCAGGGCATGGCTGGCCCGTATATTTAGCTTGATGACCGGCTCTACCTGGCTCATATCGTCATGGAGCATGGGCAAGGTCTTAGAGCCGCAGGGGAACCGGGGAAGTGCCTGGCAAGAAGATCTGGTAGGCACCCAGGGGAGTCGGGGTGATGCCCTTGTGGGGGGCTGCCCAGCATGGCAACCTGTCTCCAGACATCAGCCTGGCCAGGTCCTGCTATGTGCATCATGTCCTCTGCCGTGTGATAGATGTCTGTCAGGTTGCACAAGCAGCATGGCAGTCTACTACGTTAGGACTGTACTGCTGTTGTAATGCACTGCTTAGCTGGGCTTAAAGGATGTTTGTGCTCAAGAAAGGCTTGGGCAGGAGTACTGCCAAATCTTTCCAGTGCAGACGGCACTGAGGAATCAGAACGTCAGCTTCTCCTTCCAACATTGTTATTAATATACTTTGTGACTCCAGACAAGCCATTTCTTCTCCATGCCTCAGCTTCCCCACTTGTGAAATGGCTACAGTAGTGATTGCACTCCTCTGTACATTAATATTTATCCAAGCATGCAGCCAAATATTTTAAATTGGCTCCTCTCTGTTACCATAATGGGGAGCCTAGAAGCCTAGCTTCAGATAGGGATTTGTCGGTTGATCAAAACCTGTTGATATTTAGCTGTGGAGCTAACACTGTTCTAGAGCTAATGGGAAGGACAGCAGATGACTTTCTATTTCCAGAGAAGTTAAACATTTACTGTTCTTTGGAGCTGTGGGACAAATGTTCAGTGGGAGGGAGGTAGACCGTATTGTACTCTACAAGACAGCCTCCTAGCTATCCTGTGTTTTAGAGCTTGGTCATTCCATTTCTCTGTCAGTTTTTTTGTCAGAGAACTGTTTAATCACACAGGCACCTCCTGGACTTGACATTTAAGCATTCTTTTAATAATAGAAAATAATAGCACACAAATACAGTGCAAAGATTTCTTGTTAATCACTTGATTTGTAAAGTGTTGCGACATTTAACAATGCTATACCCAAATGCCTATATAAATTATGAGTAATAAGAGCTTGATATCTTTCATCCTTTTCAGAAGACATCAGAGAATCAGATGTGGTGTGGGAGAGTTTCCATACATAATACCAGTTATTGCAATGCTGCATATTATGAACTTACAAAGCTTCAACCTTGTATTCAATAAAAGTTGAGGTATGTATTTAAATTCTAATGAGATATCATGCATCACTATACATCAAACACATAACAATAGCCAAAAAATATTTAGACTTTTGTGTCTAAATTAGACATTATAGCACTTGCATGAACATAAGACTTTTTCTATGATCTAATGATAAAAGTTCAGTTGAAAAATATCGATGACCTTTTAATAACAAATGATTTTGTGGCCTATATCTTTATTAGTGATTACATTATTTGTTGACAGTTCAGTACTTCAAGACACAAATTGTACAATTGTACAGGGCTATTGTACCTACAGTAGAGCATTCTTTGCAAAAGTGTATGTGCGTGTGTTAGAAGAAGGGGGTTTGTAGCTGGTTACTGCACAAGCGCCCTGTTTTTTTTCTTTTTGTTAAAAGGGATACAGAGACAACCAATTCAAAAAAACAACCTATAAGTTTTAAAATGATAAGTTACTTCTCTTTTTGATCTACTTTGTTCATAGGATTAAGTTTGGCAACTATGTTTTGCATGGTAGAAAACACAGTAACAGATTGAGAGTTCTCTGTCAGTCACTCAGTTTGTGAGACAGCGTGCCACTGTGAGACAGCGAATCTCTTGTGCAGCGTGTAGTAAAGTACACTACAGCTCTAATTATACGTTGTGAATGACTTAAGAAAAGAAACATTCTCCAAGTCATAAAATAGAATCTTTGATTTTATTTGAATTTACAAAAGTCCCCTTTCTTACAATAATGCAAAACGGATTACTTTTCAAATGCTGAACATAGCCGTATTAGTCCGAGCTTCTTTGGGGGCTTCTTTACTAACAATGTTGATATCCGCTGTAAATTTTAAATTGGTTTGTCTCTGTCAGACTGGAACTAAAACTAGCTAAAGGCTTTGCTATTCTCAAATGAGTGTATTTTCATTATTATTGTAATTAGTTAATTACAGCTCAATTTACTATTTCAACCATACAAGCTGCATCTTTTCTGTGGGTAAAAAATGCTTTGTTCACAAGTAATTCTGAAATAGGAGCAAAACAGTAACATCCTTTCTGGACCCCACATCTTTCAAAAGCTAACAAAGGAGAAAGAACCCCTGATCTAGCGCATGGCAGTGAAGTGATGAATTGCACTGTTCAGTCACTGACTTGAACAACTTGACAATATCATCCATAACCTGTGATTTCTCCCTGTCCAAGAATCCCTGAGTTTTACTCACAGAATTTGAAAAAAATACACGTATGCAGGAAAAATACAAAGCGAATGTTTATTTCAATGTGAAAGTACTTTTGGCCAAAAGGATTTATCTGTACAAACACCTAAAGAGATGGAGAGAATATCAGGGAAGTAGATCTGATTAGTCATACCCAGTGGGAGAAGGACTGCAGCTGTGAAGTATTCTGTCCTAAACTTAGAAGTAGACAGCTCGATTGTATTTAACTGCTGCTGGCTAATACATTCAGACAGTGCAAACTCTCACGCTCTTCTAAAGACAGGGGTGGGTACCAGAACATGCTTAATTGCAAACGCTTTGTAGATCTGCAGCTGTGGTCAGATAATGTTAAAATGCTGACCCTCACTCTCAGAAGTAAGGACACAGAATTATGCCTGAGCTACCATTCTCCACACAGACTTTGGATGTGAAGGGAGTTGTCTGAGTTTCTGGGCTAAGTTGCTATCCGAGAAGTTTCCTTCTTGCACAGCTTCTAGAACGAGCTAATTTTTTCAGAAAGGATAAACCAGCACTTTTTTGTAGCAGTAAACTCTACCTATGTCTCAAAGCTCCAAGATGTCATCTTTGGCAGAAGGGGATGCTAGAACGGGTTTGGCTCCGGGGACTGAGTTGCTGATTACTTGTTTAGTTGTGTGACTGCAAACTTGGTTGACTGTTCGTGAACTCCAGCGACTCCTCACTGTCCATTAAAATTGAAAGAAAAGTACAGTGAAAAGGCAGAATGTTACATCTGTAGCAATGCAGGAATATCGGTCCTCTGGTGGATTATAGGATGTTTTGCTTATGGACAAGAGGAGCAGATTGCTCTCAGATGCCATAGGGGCACACACAGAGGCAGCAATTCCAGCCAGTGCCAGTTTTGAAGGATCAGACAATGTAGTTTGAGGGTGGAATCACTTCTGTGCAAGGATCCTACTTCCCCTGGAAACACAAACAACTTATACCTAACTAAATACTGCCTGTTGTGCCAGAGGGATATGCAGCGCTTCGTGTGGGGTTAGACAGCACCCGGCCAAGGAGTTGTTCAGAGATTTTTGTGAGGCACAGACCACATTCTGAGATCTGCATATAGCCCACAATTCACGTTTTAGCTTAGAAGAAGAAGGTTCCCAGCCCTGCTGATTGCAAAGGCCATTAACAGCCTGTGGCTTGTTGCAGTGCTGTCCAAGTCTGCAAAATGCTAAAAATTGTTACCTTTTTGCACACCTCTAGAACACAGAAGACAGTAGAAACTCAGTAAATCCTAGCAACGTTTTATTTTAAGTTGAGGTTCAGCGGGAAAGCTGTAGCTCCTTCTGTCTTTTGTTTTGTTTGTTTTTTAGGAAATGATCTGATCCTGCAAATGGGCACTTCTTGTGAAAATGTCTTCTCAACAGAAAATACAGCACCATACAATGGCACCGTAGCGCACACTGAATAAATCACATGGGGAAATGACTGAGCTTCACCTCTGTACGTCACTTGTTAAAATTGGTTCCTCCAGGCTTGAGAGCATGATTGGAAAGAAGAGCAATAGCAAAGCTATCTCTCTCCCTCTAGTGCCTACAGAGCCAGACTTTCCAGAGTGTGGCAGCTCAAAGCAAGGCTGAGAGAGATGCAAAAAAAATAAATGGTGTCTTTCTGCAGTGTATTTAGGACAAGCAAAAGCACATTCACAGCTAATTTTAAGCAGCCTTCAGAATGCATTATAACACTTTATTAACTCACTTGTACTTAATCCTTACATTCTGGTATTTTTAGAAGCCATCATGCAATTCAGCAGTACTTTAAGCCCATACCTCCTTTATAATGGATGACACCGTTATATTTCTTATTTTAATTTAGAATTTGCTTTCTGACAATAAGCCTTGCTCACATACAAAAGTTATACTGATTTAACCAAATCAATTTAGAAATGGAACTAGTTAAACATGCCCACTCTTCCTTCTCCTTCCCCCAGTGTGGCCTTCTTAATTTGGCTAAAGAGTGCCCTTTGTTGCAATCTAGTTGGATCTGGTAAAGGCCTGCCTTCACTGCTTGCCCGTGTCTGATCCTCTGCAAGGTGATGAGAGTTTGGTCTAGTTGAACTTCTTGCAATCTGAAACTGTAGGAGGGTAAAGTCACCTTCACAGATTTAGGGCTCTTTGCCAGAGGGCTACCTCCCTTGACTAGTTTTGTAGTGCAAGTACCCCTGCAAGTACTGGATGGCAGCAATTTGAATGGATGGGGGCTGAGGCTTTTGAAGACGGTGCCTCTTCCTTAGGTGGCTTATTATTTTTTGATCACGTGGGAACTCAGGGTACGTCTGTATCAAGTGCAAACAGTTCTATTTTGTCTGTGCCTGGTTTTATCTTGATCCAGTATCTCCCAGCCAGGAGGCTTAAGTTAGCTTTGGGCTGCCTCTAATGAACTGCAAATGAAAACAAAGTCCTCTAAACCATGGTTTCTCTCTGTTGCATATTATCTAATCAGGGCTCTCCGGAACAGGCCTTTGGAAACCTGTTCTCTGCACAAGCATACGAGCTAGACTTATCAGGTAGTTTGTGTTAAGGCTGCTCTGGAGCAGAGAGAAACTTACAGAGGTCTTTTTGATGATTCTTTTTCTAAATGTATAATGTTCTTACTTACAGAGACATACACAAAAAAACCCTCTTTCTCTCTTAGACAGTCAGAGGTACAGTACATAAAATACCAGTACAGCAAGAGGTAAGAATTTAGAACAAGGGACAGTAATGCCCCACTGAACATTTTCTGGAGGAAAACAAGGAATGCAAACCAAAACCAATTCCTCTTCCTTCAGCTTGCTAGAATGTAGATAAAAAGAAAACTAACATTTCTAGGAATGGGAATTTGTGTACATGGGAAAGCTGCTGGGAAATCAGTCAACATATGTACTTAAAACATGATTATTCTGCACCTTTCCCTGCATAGATCCTTTCATTCCATACGAAGAGCGTCCTTTTGCAGTTTAGCTTATAAATCTGTTTATAAAAGGTGAAAGAAAAAAAGACCACATGGTCCTCGAGTGCAGAATATCTGCTGCAAAATAGGTGGTCAGACCCATTTCTCTATGCAAATAAGTTCTACCTTAATTGCAGTTAATCCAGTCAGAAAAGAGCAACAAATCTCTATGCATAAGCGGTATTTATCAGTCTAAAATGTGACAAGAAAACCATGAAAACTTCCCCAGAGGTGCTGGCTTTGAGCCCTCATCTGGAGCTCTCCCTTCATTTTACTCCAAAGTTTGTCTGTTAAAGAGATTCACAATTTATGTTTGTATTATTTCACTGCTTTGTTTGTAACATTACATTACATGAGGAAATGTTTCTAGGAGTTTACTGTGCTGGTAAATTGTATACCCACCTCTTGGAGAGGGAGGCAGAAGGACAAATGAATGACACGGCAAGTGTTTATCAATTTTAAGTATTTTACATGGGTGCCTGAGTATGGGAGAACTTAGACCCTTCACATGCTCTGAACTGCATCTAATCCCGATGCCCAGAGGAGCTGATGTGAATAGAGCTCCCGTGCACACGCACAGGCACGGGTGGTGGAGGTGTGTGTCCACGTACACAGTACATAGCAGCAGGGAGGGCTGAACCTGACCAGGGCTGTTATTCTCTCCTGTGATAAGAGTCATAAATCACAGTATTCAGAAAGTGCAGGAGAAGTAGCAAAGAGCACTGAAAATGGGGGCTGTCATCCTTCCCTCCCCGGCCCCCCCCCAAAGTAGGAAAGCCTGTCTTCTAGCCCAGAACAATTTCATTCAATAGGCTGTTTAGTCCTTCCCTTCAGAGCACCGTTTCATTTTCAAACACAAAACTCTCAAACTATCTTGAAGTGATTAACTCCCCTAAGCAGAGCAACCTGCAAATGGTATTTCTCCCATCTGACTCCAGCATCTCAGTATGTCAGAATGCCTTCCCTACTCTCCTAATTTTTTAAGGAGTCATCTGAGCCCTTTCTCTCAACGACTGATAATCTTCTACAACCCACAAATAACTGTTCTTAAAATGGGTCCGTCTCTGAACAGATGTGGTTTGCCTTAGCATGTGTGATGCTGCAAAACAGGAAACTAACTTGCTACAGAACCAGACTCACTGTTTACAGTAGTCCTGGACCATGGCTAGAAACTTGTGACAAATTTTGACTCAGGAAAAAGAATATGTTAGTCATAGGAAAAAGGGAGAAAGGCAGAGAAATGAAGAAACTGTAGGAAGACAGAGGAAGCCAGACTACTTTTAAATAGAGGCAGGAGAAATGTGATCCATAACTTGTCATGACTGATGGGAATGAGAGCTAACTAGGATACTGATAGGCCACTGGAGGACTCTGGTTTAAGGAGTCTTACAAAAAGGTGCTTTTTATTGAACCTATTGCTAGGGCAGGCACCTACCACTCTAACATCTGTAGTTCAGACTATGTACTTCTGCTTGCATTCTGAATGTAAAACATTATGATGAAGATAGGAAATGAATGTATTTCTGCTTAACCGATGAAGAGAGGCTGAGAGCTTCACTGAAATAAAGTATGTTCCACAAATTTTGTAATCAGAATAGAGATTACATTTTGAGGGACTCAAAGGTCTCCACTTAGTATGTAATCTTGCACCCTTTGGAGTGTGCACTCTGCATGTCCTTCCATCACAGGCTGAGCATGAAGGGCTGGGGCAGAGCACATAATTCCTTACCGTCATGGGAGAAGCAGAAATGACAAAAGCATTTCCAGTACATTGCTAGGAGAATGCTGAGATGCCACATGTACATTCAAAAATTACTCTTCTAAACAGAGAGAGGACCTGCAATTTCTGTAATTGCTGGTTCGGTGTTTGTGTCCACAGATCAAAAGAAAGGGAGCTCTCCTCCTGTTAGGTAAGGGAGGGTGGTGGTATCAATAGGGACAAACTACTGATCCAAGATGAAGCGCATAGGGAGAAGTCCTCTTTGTTTTGGAAGAACAATGGGAATTGGTTCTGCTCATTACCCAAAAAGTCTTGCTTTAGTCTCTTTTTTTTTTCCTTTGTGTAATCTGTACTTTACAGATTTACAGAGTATAAAATTATTTCATTTGACCTGTATATCACAGACCCTTCAGTTTCACTGGACTAACTGTGTTACTGAGCATAACATGTTCAATGAAGTATACCTTGTCTTTGATATAGCATATCTTGAAGAAAGTGTCCAGTCTTGGTCTGAAGATATCAAAAGATGGAGCAGCCAAGGTTTCATTTCAGAGAGGAATCACTTTCACAGTTTGACAACTGTGCTGCTCTTAGCTCCACTTATGCGCTCCTCCACTAGACTCCATAACAGGACAGGTTGTAGCTGATACTTAATGGTGTTCACTGTTGCGCATATTTGCTGTAACATCCCAAGAGACAGATTTTCCTAGAGGTATAGAGTGCTGTGCTTGAAGGGGGTCTCTGTAACACTCTCAGGCTATGAATTGTGGTAGAACATGCCAGCTGAGTGTAGAAGGGAAAGAAAATGAAATACAGATTCATTACTGGATAGCTAGAACAGTGTGGATGAATTCCCTCTGTTTCCAGGCATCTATATTATATTCCCAACTAGGGATACCATTAGTGGAGACAAACTGAGCTCTTTTGATCACTTTCTGCTGTGAAAACGGTCAATCATCCTGACTCACCCTTAGGCTGATGTAGTGGTTTAACCCTAGCTGGCAACTAAGCCCCGCACAGCCGCTCGCCCACTCCCCCCACAATGGGATGGGGGAGAGAATCGGAAGGGTAAAAGTGAGAAAACCCGTGTGTTGAGATAAAGACAGTTTAATAGGTAAAGCAAAAGCCATGCACTCAAGCAAAGCAAAACAAGGAATCCATTCACTACTTCCCATCAGCAGGCAGGTGTTCAGCCATCTCCAGGAAAGCAGAGCTCCGTCATGCGTAATGGTTACTTGGGAAGACAAACGCCATCACTCTGAACATCCCCCCCTTCCTCCTTCTTCCCTCAGCTTTATATGCTGAGCATGGGGTCCTATGGTATGGAATATCACTTTGGTCAGTTGGGGTCAGCTGTCCCAGCTGTGTCCCCTCCCAACTTTTTGTGCACCCCAAGCCTTCTTGCTGGTGGGGTGGTGTGAGAAGCAGAAAAGGCCTTGATGCTGTGCAAGCATTGCTCAGCAGTAACCAAAACATCCCTGTATTATCAGCACCATTTCCAGCACAAATCCAAAACATAGCCCCATACTAGCTGCTATGAAGAAAATTAACTCTATACCAGCCAAAACCAGCACAGCTGACTTTCATATTCACTGAGCTGATCCAGCTCATTAACCCATCAGAAAACTGTCCCTTTTTTACTTCTCTGGATTTATTTTCTGCCAGTTCAGTGAGCTGAATCAGCTCAGCGAGGGGTCAGTTGAGTATTAAAAGTGCTGTAAGGAAGCATGGGTGGGCAACACAGAGGTGGAATTTAGGGGACAGAAGAGGAAAAAGACAGGAAAAAGCACGTGAGGTGACGGAACAAGACTGCTTCTTTCAACGACAGAAAGCCATAAGATCAGCTAATCTCACCTTGTCTGATCACATCTTTAGGAAGGTAATTTCCTTACAGTTCCTGTGGAGTCAATGTAGAAAAGGGAGTTTCTTTAGAGGATGGTTAAAAAGGAAATAAAGGGCAGTAATCTAATTTAGACACATAGGTTAGGCAAAGTAAATATGCCTGTTCTTTACTGCAAAGACCCCTGTGGATTAAAGCTTTAAAATACAGTTAATGACTAAATGACTAAATGCTGGGAGAACCAAAATAATGGTCTTTAAATGCAGAAGTAGTCTTCTGAGAGCTCTAAAAGGCCTCAAGTACAATCAGAAAGACCATGTAAGTCCAGAGAGCAGAGCATGAGCACCACGTAAATCGGCTGTGTGAAGTCAGTGTGGAGCAAAGGCTGGTGAAGCTGATGTTACCTGGAATTTGCTCAGGCTCTGCCTGAGGAGAAAATTGGGAACGATCCTCCAGCGTACATCTTGTTTTCAGCAGAGTAGAGTTTCCCCTGCCATTACCTGCGTGCCGCCAGCTCTCTCCCAACTTTGTTTCTCTCTTGCTCTTTTCACTTCTGCCATTATTTGTAAAACTACTACTGAAAATGACCTACATAAATAAATAAATTGAATGAATAAATTATGAGGGAGAGAATGAATGTGTGAGTGTGTGTAGGTGGATGACACAGAGAACCAGGCTGGTGGGAGCAGCAGGAGCTATCAGTTCATTTGCTGTCAGCGGCCGAGCCCCAGGGAGGGTAAGGACATTAAGTACCTGATTGTGCAGGGTGCTGAGTGCCTTCATCTTCTGTCATTTTTGGAGGTAATTGAAAGCATTTCCATACCTTGCCAGTAGAGGCTTCAAGGAAGGAAGAAGAGGTCAGCAGCCTAAACCTGTGATTTTCAGCCTTTTATTTTTTAGTTTGCAGATCCCTAAGGATTTCTCCCCTGTAACGAATCTTTTCATAATTACCTTTCACGGAGCCTTTTAAAACAATCAATGGACCCTCAGGGGCCTGTGCAACTGAGTTGCTGGCTTTCAGATAATGCAACGCAGGAGGAACTTCTCTCTTGCTGGAAGTGTAATTTCAGAGTTGATATTGGTCGTATCCTCTTGGGTACAACCTCTTCTCCATGGAAGACACTAGCCATTACGTTAATCAAATAGCTGAGCCACTGGCCCCTTGCTATGCCACTGAACCCTGGGACATTTTCTGTACGAGAGCATGAGGTGAACTCTGCAGTGCAGAAGGGATGCAATGCTCCCTTGAGGTTTGCCACATCTTGCCCCAGAGACAAAATGTGCCCATTGTGCGTGTGTTGTAGAGCCACGCATGCTGAGAGCTTTGCCTTTCAGAATGGGGCATATACAGATGGAATTCAACTGGTTGCAGAAAGACCTTTGCGTTATTAAATGGATAAATATAGAAAAAAAAGTGGTTTAATTGTCAGTGTCATTTGCAGTAAGTATTTAGTAATCCTGACTCTGCAGCAGTCCTCTTTTTTTTTCTGAGGTAGTTCAAATCTTTGTATGATATTTCCAGAGTATAAGATTGTATTATCGTACCTGGTAGATTGAGCATCTTTTTAAAGAATGCTTTGAGATGTGTGTCCTTATCTGTGTATTTTGTATGCATACAATTTCCTCTTCCCTTTTCTAAGTATGTGGCTCTATAGCACTCTTCATAGGAGTCTAGATATCCCTCACAAATGGTAAATAATAGGGCTAGAGCTAAAGAAGTTTTCTTGAATTTTCCTTCAAAACAAGCGTAGCTTGTTCCTGACCACTTCTAAAAGATCCAGTTGTTGCCCTGACACAAACTTACTCTTTACAGTTGTCCACTGGAGCTGTTGTGGGAGATCCAAATGACGTGCTGTGCAGCCAGCCCTTAGTTAGGTTATCCACTCCCCTGGAGAGCACTGGAAAGGAAAACAGAATTTTTCAATTTTTTGCAGTATTCAGGGTAGAAGCAGAGGAGAGAATAGGGTATAAAGGATGAGGTATTGTTGGTTGCAGGCTGTGCCTTTGAGGAGATGTGATGTTCTGAATAGATTTTCACTTTAAACTTGGCAATTGTATATGCAGGAATAGCAAATTACAATAATAAAGCCTGAAAATCATAAATACACTTATAACAAGTGCAAATCCCTCAGACGGTAAGAAAGGGACACAGTCTGCCTATCAGTCATAGGTACAACAGTCTCTACAGATTGCTCTACAGTGATTGCTCTTAATCAACCCTTTATTCAGCTGTGAGATGCTGTTAACATATAAAGTAGGCCAGGTCATCATCTGACTGTTATTGACAGCCAGTCCAGCAACTGAGCCTGGAGTTTGTTGCAGATGTGTGTGTAAATCCAAGGTTACCTAAGTTAATGCGAGAAGAAGGAGGAGAGAATTAAAAGGAAAATCTGTGCAGTTGCACCAGAAACCTCGTGAACGTGAATCCGGGAGCCTCCAGAATGACTTGTGAGCGTCACTGCCAAGTCAAAGGACATCACCCTCCACTCCTGCAGAAAATACTGCCTTCTGCAGGACCCGATTGCTCAACATCACTTACATGCCGCATGGGCTTTCTTTGTGCCAGGGTGACCGAAGGGGCTGTGCAGCAGCGTGGCCAGCCCTACCAAGTGGTTTTGAGCCTGTGAGCGTGGGCCATGGCTGGTACTGACACAGGAGCTGTGCTCCTTGCTGCCCTGGATGTGCCACCGCCTTTCTGTATCTTTCCTTGCCTCGGGCATCTTCTGTTCATCCTCACAGCATAATGTCTTGAAGCAATGGAAGAGGAAGTGAGTCTTGGCCATAGGCTGATATGGGGAGCAGTAAAAATGCTGCCCTGTTAAAGATTATGCACGTTATCTTTGATTTGATCGCTTCTTCAGGTGTCTGAAAACAATAGAAACAATAAAAGTATCCACATGACACAGAACCCTGCACCTCATTTTCAGAGAGGACTGG
Organism: Balaeniceps rex; assembly: GCA_013401315.1. NCBI lineage: Eukaryota > Metazoa > Chordata > Aves > Pelecaniformes > Balaenicipitidae > Balaeniceps > Balaeniceps rex. The sequence goes on along the minus strand of VYZW01007480.1, from coordinate 49,229 downwards.
GCCATACAAGTACTTAAGGCCTCACTGACACTGGGCCGGATCTTATGGAATATTCAGGGGGGAGAGCAAACACCATGCTCAGTGGGATTTCTAAAAGGATTTCATTGCTTAAGGTTCACATTGATTTAAGAGTAGGTGCCTAATGATGTAAGCACTTTTATAAATCTATGAAGTCTGCATTTGTATGTGTAGATGTCTAAATATTTATTTTTGTATGGCACTTAGTAACTCTGAAAATAAGGCTTACTATCCGGCTCCAGTCCAGAAGCCTGTACAGTCATGTAAATGTGGCACTGCCTCTCAGCAGGGGTTATTAAGTCTGGCACCACATGGAGCTAACTCAGACATGTGCCTTCTCAACCAGAACTGCACTTGGATGCTTTTAAAAATGCTACCTTATTCAGCTAGAACAACAGAAGTGGCGTTAGAACACCACCCTGCCAGCACCCTCTGCTCCTTTGGGTAAGGGTTATCTTCATGTCACTGTGTTGAATACAGCATCCATAAGAAACAACAGAGGCAACTGCTCTGCACTCTTTTCCAGGTATATAATTGTAAGCTTCCTTGTATGTTTCTCAATTCTTGAATATAAAAAAAAAACCCTATTAAAAAAGCTTAAAAGGATCAGAGATAACATGTTATTTACACACCTATTTGAAGTAAAATAATTCACGCTGCCTCAGCCACCCTGCCTGATAATCAGGACAGCAATATGGAATAGTATTGCTTCTCCCTTTTCACCTCCACTCGCTCCATCAGTGCTGCAATCCGGTACCCAGAGCACCATCCTGAATACAGATTTTCTTTTTCTGCTATGCTTATTTCCTTTAAGGCATTTTTTTCCCTCTTGTGGATTGACAGACTTATCAACACTGGCTAAGATTCATTTAATATGCCTAACATAAGCCAAACAGTATCCTGTCCTGTTGCTCTGTATTCTTTTCTCAGAAAGAATTGGGTTTAGCTGCAATTATTTGCATTATCTGCTTAAATATTTAGCAAATGCAATAGTTTGGTAGCCAGGCGTTGCTGTATTCTATTTCGAATTTTAACTCTATAAGCCAATTCCTCAGCTGCCCGGTTGGATTTTTGTTTTGTTTTTCCTCCTGGCTATCATGAGACGATATCCCCAGGAATCAGGAACACAGCAGCACCTGGGGCTGGATGCTGCACTCGTGTGCGTGCAGCTCTGGCAGAGATATGGAGGGGGATCCGCACACAGCAGGCCTGCAGAATCAATACCAGATGCCAAATGTGGAGATCAGTATCACACAGCAAGGCTTTGAATTTTCGTTTTTCAGTCATTAAAAGGCAGTCAGAAAGAAAGAAACTCCATTCTCATCCTCCTAAGTGCTGTCAAGCTCACCCATATGTGTGCACATACGCTGCTGCCTATGTAGTTAATATCAAGGGATGTAACAGCACAATAAGAGAGAACGGTATCAAATTTACCTGTATTATGGAGTATATTTTTACGGATCCTGTTGCAGAAGGATTGTTCCTATTTTTTTTAGGTTTTAGTATCTTGCAAAAAATATTTCTTCTCCTTTCTCTGTCCATTTTAAAATCTCCTCTGACATTAGGCAAAATGTTTCCCTTACTAATCCCCACAGGTATAGTCCCAGTTTGCTGCAGATTTTCTGCTGGCTGTCCTGGCTTTTCCCCAAATCATCACAAACTGGTATTCTGAATGTGCTTATCTATATGTAGGAGTCCTCTCCCAGGCTACCACAACCTTCCTACAGGCAAGACTTGATGGAGCAGCTAGCCGTTGGGCAGCAGCATGCACAGGCGCTTTAGAGTCATCCCTTTAATCTGAGGTTACAGGCCACTTCCGAGTGCTGGTGGACAGAGTGCAGGCAAGACTATCAAAAGTGCCGGCTGAATACAGAGCTGTCACATGAATATCACCTCTTGGTGATAATAGCAGAGGAAAAAACACCTTTACTCACTGTACAGACCGTAGCAAGGCATGCCCAACTCACCCACAGTCCTGAAATCGAATGGAGAAAAGGAAAGACTTGCATTTCTTTCCCCTTCTTGCTGTTTATAAAACTGTCTCTATCGCACTCCAGGGCCCCATGTTCCATTTATGATAGATACACAAAAGCCTGCAAAGGGTAACTTTGTCGAGCTTCCAAGCTAACACAAGACCGTATCTGGGACATCCTGGGTTTTAGGCCCTTGATATTGGCACATCACACTATGTGACATCGGAGGGTATCCTGCCTGCAGCTTCCCAAAGTTACTGTGGAAGAATTTGTGGAAGCTTTGTGGAAGAATGCATCTTTTTACAGAGTGTGTCACTGATAGACAGCGGTGACACTGTCACTCTTAGGGAAGTGACGGCGTTCCTACCTCAACAGCATGTTCACCTTGGTCTATGTGTTCTGACTTAAAAGACGCTGCCTAGAGAAATTCTCTCAGTGTATAACTGATATTGGCACATCAGGGACACAATTAACATTCTGCTCACGTGGAAGGGAAACATTAAAAAAACCCCTTCAACTCGTTCCTAGTATTTTTTATTTATCATTCACCAAATGTATGCTTGTTAAATCATAATACTTGCCTAAGTGTAGTATGGTTTTTAGATTGTTTTTAAAGGTTTTTTTTCCATGTCTCTGGTTAACATATCCCAATTTGCAAACAAACGTTGTTTCATTCTGGTGGACTACACCCAAATTTAACGGGCATCACCTGGGACGATGGAGCCATTATCAGTCCGTATACATGTACGTACTTCATTCATGAAAGCAGCAGTCTCGGCTCTTAGGGGCAGCCCTTTCTCTGCCATTAGACAAATGGCTAGGGAAAGTCCCTGCACAAGGTAAGTCTCTCAGGAGCACTCCTTGAACATTCAGAGTTTACAGAGCAGCATTCACCTTCTTTGGCAAAAGCTGTCTCTGATCTTCAGGAGAGCGTGTGGAAGTGCATACAGGGCGAAAGCAATGAGCGATTGTAGTCCTTGTAGTTTGCAGGCAGATACTTGTCCCTATAAAAAGAATATCCTCATGGTACGGGAAATCTGTCCCAGGAATATAAGAACAGGCAAATCCTTCAGCTATAGACTGCTAGAGACAGGGAAATGTTGGGAATACGCTTGCCCTCTTCTTCTAAACTTTTCTAGGCATCCATGTTTGGCCATTACTGGAGAAAGGGGTGCTGGGCTAGATAGACTTTAGGTCTAACTCAGTGGTATATTCGTTATTAGAAGTGGCTAACGCCTGAAAGAACCAGGTGATCAGGAAACCATTTTTTTCATGCATTTTTGCACCTCTGTTGGCTTCAGTTGAGATGATAGGTCTCAGATCAGAATCAAGCCAATGGCTGAGAAGTGTTTTGTCAGCACAAGCAAGTATTTTCTGTTCCTTTTTCAAGTTGTATGACTCCACTGAACAGCCTCCATAATCTATTTCACCGTGAAGAAGCAAGTATAAGCCACATACTGTGGATTACATGCTCTATCGTGGTCAAAGGGCTGCAGGTGGAAATGAAAGTTGGTTAAGCAACCAATTAGGAGAAGCTGCTTGTGATATAACAAACAGAAGTGACTCATGCAATGTCCTCTTCCCCCTCCAGCCACTGTATGAATCACCTCACCTGTGTCCAAGGAAAGGTCAATTCAGTTTCTCAGTTCTTGGACGAGTTTTCAGTTTAGAAGTACTGCAAGATCAGGACATTATTTAGGGTGAAGAGTTGTACAAGCTGTTATTTAGTTTTAGCATGTGACTACAGTACAATTCTATTAGAACTGTGTCTCAAGTACACTTAGTGTGATAAACATACATCTTGACTAGCTCTCACTCACTGCCAACACAGATTTTCCTCTTCCAAATTCGTTTGGTGCTCCCTCTTGCTCTGCCTTGTTACTTTTAATTGTTTGCCTTAGAAATGAAGAGTGAGGAAACAACATTTTTGCTGGAGGAAGATGTTCAGCTTCACTTTAAGAAGGCCAAGGAACTGGAATTAATAAAATACTACTCTTCATGATATCAGCTGCAAACGCATCCCAGTTAGGCTAAGAGGGGCATTCACTTTTTTTGCTTCTCCCTCATGTTTGGGCCGTACTGACCTCTTCCCTGTATCGTTCAGAAGTTAAAGGGAGAATAAGTGCTGCTCTGGAAAACTTCAACTTATCACAAGTGACACAGTGTTGGTACCAAGAAGGCTTCTTTCGTCCCATCACCTGGCTTTTCCGTGTCTCTCCTCCTGCTCCCAGCCCTATCTATTTCCATATTACACGCTTGTTACCAGAGTCTGGAAGAGTACGGGAAGAAATTCATCCTAGTACGGATTTATTTCAAGGTGCATTTCTGTCATTCCCATTTTGTCTTGATCTTCTGTTAACTATCCTAAGATAAAATCAGGCAGCTTGACATTTTTACTGTGTTTTCCACGCAACAGGTTGGGTTAACCTATGTGGGATTCCCGTACATAACTTACCCAGTGAATTTATGTGGAAAATACCAACTCTGTTGTCCTAGCTTGGATCTGAGTTTGAATTAGCTGCCTCGGTGTTAGAGCAAACCTCATTTCAAAATGAAGACATGCTTTTTCCCCATCTGAAGTAGTTTGTCTTCCTGCACAGATGTAATACAAGGGAACATATATATCTTTCTGTTGTTTCATTTTCCTCTTTGCAGTTGTACACTCAAAAAGGAGGGGGTGAATGGAAAAGAGATGTCCTGGCAAATCTGGTCACTGCCATTACCATACCTGCCAAATGAATAAGGAGGCAGTGAGCCTTTGAAAATAAGGTGTTTAGATTCCATACATAGGATCATGCTTGATATTTAAAACAAAATCCAACTATTTCTGTCTGCATCTCATGCAAGACTGCACACATCCTGGAAAAATCAATTGAAGGGTTTCTGTGTTATGAAACATAGGCACTTTTTTTTTAATTATTGCACTTAGCTTAAGGCTATGCTTCTCTGTGACTGCCTAACCTCGATCTGTTAAAACTCCTTCACAACTCAGAATTCAACAGCTTTAGCAGTTTTGATTGCACTAAATTGTTATTGGAAATGCTTGTGCTGAGGCTGACTTCAGATATAACTAAAGCAACGAGAATGTAGCTCTTCCTATTGATTATTTAGCCTGAATACAAATTAATAAGGATGCAATCCGTCATCTTTATGTTAAAAAATAAGGCCAGAAAGTACGTTGTGGTGAATGAAGTGGAAAGAGCACTTTTGCCCACTGGACTGTTGGTTTGAGATTGAACAAAATCATTGACAGTTTTACCAGAGAGGGCTTGAAGAAGCCCATCAAAATGTCTGCACACAGACTGGCCCTGCAGCATAGGAGCAGCAGAATGCACTGCCGCAAGGGAGATCTGTCTAGGTATTTATACCATGCTCATTGCCATGGTAACAGAAAGCCTTATGAAATGCAGACATTACATACCAAACTGTTTGTGCTTTCCTGCCTCTCTCACACTCACTCTTTCCTTTCCCCCAACACTGGTGCTTTCATGGATGCTTTTATAGCGAGGAGGCCCAGTGTCAGAGAGTGACTTGCACTGATTCCCAAAACCTTGGGATTCCTGGGCCAGTGCCCCACTGGATCCTCCAGTCCTGCAGCCATCCACCTGTCACAGGTGCTCCTGAGCCCCCCGAGTGTGCCTGGCAATGTCAGTGTATGGTAAGAGGTCCCTCAGTGATATCTGAAGGGCATAGCTGTGAAGAAGGATCACCAAGACCTAACTCACAGCCTGTCTCCTGCCTCCCCAGGGACGCAGGACATGGCAGCCATGGGGCAGGATGCACCGACCTCAGACTTCGGTGATGGGCTATCTGCCAGACATATTGAGCAGTTACAAAGGGATGAGTACAAGAGTCATGTCCTCACTCCTATACTGTGAGGAAACACTGATGTAACACCATGCTGCTCTCTGGGCCTTAAAACAGTTTACAGCGTGGATGCGCCCACCTCCACACAGCCGAGCGTGGTTTTCAAACTCTGGACCAGCACGTGTCGTGGATTTCCTGCTTCTTTAGAGAAAACATTTTCTAGTTGAGCAGCCGCATCCCAGAATCATTCAAGATGGGAGCTCTTCTTTCTGTGTTCATATCCAGCACCAACTATGTGAATTTTAGATAGATATTAATCATGCTTTTGTACCTCCATACCTCACTGGCTTGCCGTGAGACTTTTTTTCATTAATATCACCCTAAAGTGCCTGGGAGCTTATTGAATGAAGCTGATACCAATAAAAGTATCCTAACCGACTTTAAAAAGAAATTAGTCTTTCTGCTTCTGCCTATAAACGAGATCCACCCTAAGAGTTGGGTAATTGTTAAGCTTTGGCCCTCTTAACCCCTGTCTATATAATTTGCAAAGCTGGGCTTAACATGATGCTTCAAGTTAATATGCTGATACAACCTAATTTTCTAAAGAAAAAGGCTGACTGCAGGTCTTCAGAAGGAAATATTTAGAAGTGCTCTGCTTAGTTTTATGGCAGTCTGTTGTACTAGCCAAGAAAAATGCAAGACCAGGTTTGGGGCATTTTGGAGCAGTTAGAGTCAGGAGTGCTGTGGAAGGTAAGTGCATGTTACCTCTTGCTTAGCATGGACGACTTCTCCGTGCTATGAAATATTGCTGTGATGGGTTTCAAAGAAATATACCTCACTCTCCTTGACCAGATGGAGAGTTTATGAATGGCAGGGAAATTAAGAATCTAGGAGATTCTGGAATGGGGAATTGAGAGGTCTAAGGCCAATGGAAAGGTGCATTGCAATTACAGTCTATTGTTGGGTTTCAGAATCTGTTAGTCTATTGGTTTAGAAATGGTTGTATTGTTAACATAGTACTTCTTTTCCTGTAGCGACACACTTAACGATACATGATACAACACCAGAAATTGCTACCTAGAGATCCGGTATTTTGTACACAGTCTGATTTCTAATGGCTTGAATAATATTGCACAATGGAATAATTTCTTACTCAGTGAGAGTTGTTTCTCACTGCTTGAGATATAATAACCTCTTGGGAGGTCACGGAGCTGCAAACTATAATGATCTATATAGAGCATTTTTGCTCAGTCTGTACTCTTAAAATGCTCAGCATTCAGAAAAAAATGAATCAGGAGAAACTGGTAAAGTTGCAGCAACTGAATGAGATGGCTCTTCAGAATTATATATAGAACCCTTTTTACACGCCCACAGTCCCTATATTAAAAACAGTGATTCAGAAAATCAGCCAGCAGATTCCTGAACCAAAGGATTGTGTGTAATTTTTGCAGTCCACATTTAAAAAGACGCATTGTTTACAAGAATGAAATGAGCATTACAAGACACTTTTTCAATAAAGCCGTTTTGTGGTGTAGTCTCTTTTCTTGGATAAGAGCTCTTTTGATGTTGCTATTTTTAATATACCAGTTTAATTTGTTATATGCATCCGTGCATTTATAAAAACGAATTTTCTTCTCAGAAATATATATGAAACAATTCACCCATAAATGTACACAGTAATATTAAAAAAAAAACCCCACAGTGAGCCTGAAAAGAGTAGCAAAGTCGTATATCCAATGCCTACAGCAAAGAACCTGGAGTTGGGAAGCTATTGTGGTTAAGCCTACCGGCAAGTCAAGTATTTGCCATCCAAATCCAGAAATCACCTTTTGCTTTTTAAAAGATGTGTAGCACACTTTCTGAGCAGGACTGAAGGGGCTGACTGCAGCCCAAACTCCATGCATCACTCCTCCAGTCCTCCTTACAGGTGAGGGCACTTGCAATATTTCGGTTTGTCAGTCAACCCACAGTAGGCAAATGTTAGTTAAACTCCCTGGAGGGACAAAGCTGTTTTTTCTCATCAGCTGAGCTGAGCTAAAGGGGAGGTCTCTCTGAAATGATACGACCTACTCCCCTGGCATAGGACCTCCCAGGGCTGGGAAAGTGTCTTAAGACCTCAGCGCCAAGGAGCCAGCTGGCGTCAGGACCTGGTACAGAGGCAGCGGCTGCCCTGGCCATATCTCCCAGCAAGGTTTAGGATGCAATCCGGAATAGGAGATGTAGCATTATTTAGAAAGCTGCAGCTTTTCTGTATGAAGGCATTCTCGCTTCTTGCCAAGCAGTGAGACAGGTCAGAGTAAGAAGTCTCCTGCTGCAATACACAGTGAACCCAAACAGGACCCCCATCAGGGGAGACCCACAGACCCAGTCTTGAGTTCCAGGAGCCGGACTGCAGCTGCTCTTTGCACAAGGAGCCAAGGGGATTTTGCATCCTTTCCCTTTCCTTCTTCCTCATTCATGGCAGGGTGAGAGGTTGCTGATCCAGTACAAGTAACACTGATGGTGGCTCTGCACGTTACATAGGCACTTCAGTAGACTGGAAGCTAAGGCAGTCCCAGATGCATGCTAATACATTTTGAAAGGTCATGTGCCCCGAAACAATTTTATATTGGTGTATATTGATGAGCCCAGGACTATTTTTCTGTAAAGTTCTTAGTGTTATTGACCCACCTACCTAGGAACGTGAGCCCAGGTTGCAAAGCTCTGAGCAGACTGATAGCTTCGTACCAACGGTGGCCACCCCGCTTGCCCAGACCAAGAAGCCGTTGTGCAAGAGCTGCCGGCCCTGATGGCAGCTGCCCAGTGTGAGGTAAGAAGTCCCAGAGGGACGGCTCCTTGGTCAAATCCTGCTCAAAAGCCACAAAAGAGAGGAACTACCTACCGCAGAAACCCTCCTTCTCCACCAGAGAAAACCAGCATATGACCTTTTTGAATGCCTTTTCCCAGCTGAGTGTTTAATTTTTGTTCTGAATTATATTCCAGACTCAGTACGGAGCAACACTGATGGTTGCTGAGCATATTGTATGGGCATGCAAGTAGATTGCAAGCTGAGTAACAATTCAAAAAAAGATACACCTTAAGGACTTTTTAGGCAATTAGGGCTACCTGACTGAAGAACTGTAGCTATTTATTCCCTTCCTGGCTCCTCTGCTCAAACAGCAGTGGAAGAACTTTCTAAAATGTCAGTCAATGTTTCATCCACTGCTATCTATGATCTTTCTCTGCACAGAATAAATGGTGGGAAGGGCTTTTCTAGATGGAAACTAAGAGTAACCCTAGTACTTCAGAGAAACAACAAGGCTTTGTTTCCCTTCTAGTGTTAGCAAGGAAGAGAGGTCTGCCATATAGGATATGACATAACTAAAAGTAGCTGTCATATAGAATGAGAGTGGGGTCAAGAATAAGGTACATATTCACAATAACTTTGTTTGCTGTTTCAGAGTAGAAATCAGTGCTGTGCCATCTTCTGAGTTAATGCGGAGATCAGGCTTTGCTGGACACTAATATAAAGGGAGAAACCATAGCACAAGGGCAATTACTGGCAGAGTTCCCGTAGACGTTAAGGAAAGGCAGAACTCATACAGAAGGAATTTAAAGCAGTTGGTTATATTTTAAGTGTGGCCTCTTGTGTACTATTTCTCTGGTGCGTTTCAAAATGAAGCTGGTGCTTGCAGAAAGGGCTGTCTTGCAGGCCTCCATTCCCCTGCAGAAAATCCCCCGGCCATGCATTGGTAAGACAAGGCTTCCTACGCAGTCCCCTTCTACTCTGTCTCCGGCCTGTGCTGGAGCAACCTGCTTTTAAAGTAAGTGTTAAACCCAGGCAGTGCTTGACCTCTCTGCAGAAATTACCAGCAAATGGAACAGCAGCTTAGACAATTTGGCCCAGTGGAAGTAACTCAGCTAAGATCTGAGATGGTCATCTGTGTGTGAACAGTCCGGGGGGGCTTCAGGAGGCACAGGGCTAAGTCCATGCTGGTGGTGAAGACAGGAGATAGCCAAGTTGTATTCTATTGCCGTCACTTGGGGAATTAAAACCCTTGGAGGTGGCACTGGGAAAAAATGAAGTGTCAGCCCTCAGAGAAAGCTGTATTCAAGGAGAAGGAGATTCCCCTAACAAATCTTTCACTTGCTCTCTCTGAGATTGTGTCAGCCTGCCCCAAGTCTGCAATACTTTTCTCTAAAACTCCACGTAACCCAGAGCTAGACAAACAAACAGCACTTCTACAAAATGCTCAAGGTCCTAGCAAGTGACAATTGTCTCGTTCATCCTTTACAGGATACATCAGAGGTATCCCGCCTCTGTGTTGATTTGTGGGAAGGGTTGCATTTAAAACTGGGCTCTGACTGTATCAGCTGCCCAGTGTGGGGCATTGTGTGGGGTTGTATAATCTGAATGAAAGACGTTATTGTGATGGGTGCCGCTTATGGCATAGAAAATTGTTGTGAGATTTTCAGGCTGAAGTCTCCTGTTAACGCTATCCCAACACTACGCTATTTGTGCATAGCTTGTGCCATGTTCCCTTAAGGAGCTATCGGAAGACAATCCAAATGAAAGATGAGTATGCTGGAAAGGAAAAAAGAAAAGAAAACCAGTGTATGGATTGCAAAAGCAGAGGTATACTGGAAACCCCACCATCTTTCACTCTAGCCTTTCTACAACGCAGGGTTACGTCTACTGAGCATGGCATTTTTCTTTCTTCTATTATATGTTCTTACCCAGCAATTTTGTATTTAATGGTAAGTGCATGAAGAATATTAATGCATACATAAATTCAGACAAAAGCCCAAAGTTGATAAAGCCCAATGTAGACAGTCTGGAGCATTAAAGAAGAAACCAGGGGAATGAACACAAAAGATCAAGACCCGAGTTGGACTAAAAATGGTTTAAACCTATGTCTGGACTACCAAAATACCTACAGTCATGTTAGATCACATTTCAGATATTTGGAAGCAACACAAAGTTTCCTCTGTTAGTAAATTATTCCCTTAACTGTCCACTACAGAGTTTCTTTCATTTCCTCTCCCAAACATCTGGCAGTAGATGCTGCAGAAGCCCACAGTCAGCAAGATACGCAAGCAGGGGCCTAACTTTAGTTCATGAGTCATCCCCATGGCTCCAGTGGGACAGTTCAGGTGGTTAAAGTTAAGCATGTACTTAAGTACTTTGCTGAAACGAAATGAATCTGTGCCAGCGAGAGGTTACTGCCTAGGTGGAGAACCGGTCGGCTGCCTAATGGCATGTCCTTAACCGTTTATAAAAGGGATTAGTTTAAAACATAATTAAAGGACACACCTCTGCTGTGAGAGCAGTGATTCCTAAAGAATTTTAAAAAGCGGACCGCTGTCAGCCTTCACAGCCTCCCACAAGCCCCCCATTACTGCCGAGCTGCTAACTTTAATCAGGTTCAGCAGAGCAGGGAGCTATCGCTCACCCTCGCCTTACAGGGCTTGGCGAGTCTGCGGGTCATGGAGAGCAAACCCCTGCTTCAGAAGCGCCATACCTGCTCTGTTACAAAAATTCTGCTTTTCTGTTAACAACAGTTCAGCTACTGATCTATAGCTATGTTTCCAGGCAAAAATTTCAGTCAAAGGAGTCATCACTCACCAGCAGCCATTTCCACCGCAGAGGCATGAAAACAGAGCGCTTCCTCTCCACCATCCAAACATTCATGGAGCTTAAAAATCCTTATTCTTTTTTTAAATTCCATTTGGAGCCATTTCACCCAGGCCATGGTGAGCACGTTCTCTGAAGCCTGGACCACCACAAGGCCTGCAATTTATCCTGCTGAGGCTGCGGTCCTGTCTCCGCGACACCCCGAGTGTTTGCTTTCCCTCTGGCTCTAGCGCTGCGAACCCAACCACAGGTAACCAGCTGGTGGGTTAGGTGGGCTTTGGGCTTCGCGGTAGGCACATCTGAGCGGCACTCAGAATACAAGACCTGTATGATCGTGCCTATACAGGAGCTGTATGATGCTTCCAAATAACCCTTTTAATAAAATCGGATACTTATTTGTAACTGAAAGAATGGTTTCAAAACTCTTTTTAAGACTATCCGTGTCACCACTAATTCCTTTTTTTACTGAATATAAAAAATGAAATTTAACTTTTGCCAAATACAGAGCAATTTTTCCTAAGCCCTAATATCTATGTAGTACTTCTCCTTTCACATTTTTCCCCAACCCGTCAAAATCATGAGACTGAAAATTATAAAGCCAGCAGCTTTGCTAGTAAATGTCAGGCAGCCACACATTTTTCAGAAGAACAACAGACTCTATTTTGTGCTGGGCAGCATTGTTTAAAACTGAGTTTTGGAAGTCCCCAATTTTTCATTTCCAAGCTAAGGCTAATGGAGAAATTTCACTTCCAAAGGTAAGATATGGAGCAACTGAAAGCAGGGATTTAGAAAAGAACTGCCATCTCAGCAATCATTTTGAACATTAGTATCTTTCGACATTTTAATACTGGTGGCAGTGATTCACCTAGCAGAGAGACTTAACTAGGATTTGTTTATATGTCTTTCAAATACTAAGCGTCAATCATCAGTCTTTCATGTCTCACTTTTTTCGTCCACAGGGTCTCTATAAGCTCTCAGGGTTTCTCTCATCCATTGAATCATCATGCGGCATGGACTTTATTATTTACTCCCCATTCAGCATTAAGCAAGCTTTTCCTTCCTTCAGTAGTTTTGTTCTGTGCCTATTGAGCACAGCCTGAATTGGAGGCATGTTCCTGGGGTGGAGGAACCGAGCTAATGCCACGTGATGGTGTCTCCGTTTCTACCCGGCTGTAAGCTCTGCACCACTCAGAGGCTGAGATCATGCACATGGAAGGCAGACTGTAGCACAGTTAGTTAAGAAAATGAGTATGAGGATAAGTTACAGCATTAGAGGGAACTACAGAAGAAAGTTTTGAGTTGCCATCTTTAAGAGAAGTTAGCTCAGGGCACTTCTTTTCATACAGTGCATGGGAAGGTTGCTTTGGCCAGATCCTGGGGAATGGATGCAAGAGAGCATTGTCACACACTAATGCTCTCCTGCTGCTAAGCAAATATCATGGCCTTTATTTGAATACACATGCATAACTCTTCCTTGGCAAACAACCCACAAAAACTACCAACAGTTTCCTTGAAATTAAGAATATTTAAGTATTTCTTCACTGCAAGAAATTTTCACTGCAATGCCTCTGTTCTAGCTGAAGAGCCTTTTCCAGTCCTGCCGCACAATAAATTGCCCGCCTTCCTTTTGAATCGCCGCTGGCAAAACCTGGGTGGCAGCCTGCCATCCCGGGCTGGGGAGGTGCCTGACTTCATTTCAAGGCAGGCAAGGGGAAGACAATTCACGCTGTGGGAGAGGAGCAGCATTGAAACGGCAAATGGAAATGAGCTACCGTGGCTGAGAAGCGTAGTGGTGGAGTCAAGAAGCAAGGCCATTTTCTCCACAAGCTCATAATCTGCACCATTTAAATACATATATAGTCCTTGCAGGCATGTTTCCTGCTTATTTCGGCGAGAGGAAATAAGGTAGCAGGGGATACAGAAGGGTCAGGCAAAGGACCTGCGTCAAATGACAGCTTGTACAGCTGCCCCTAGAGCAAGACGAGGCTGCCCAAAGAACACTACAGAGGAGAGGGAGGTTAGTCTAGTAGAAGAAATTCTTCTTTCTGCTCCTTTTCCCCCCGCATCTCTTTTCCGTTCCCATACCTTTCCCCTGACTCTTCTGTCCTGCTTCCATTCCTTAGAGTAACTTTAAAAAGCTCTTGTAGTTTGTCACCAATCTTGTCACTATTTCCTGCACAACCAAGTAGAGAGTACAGCCTGAGTATGAATGCTGAGCATCTTGCAGCACAGTCTGGAATTAGCCTTTTACATACCCAATTTCGCCTCTCATCCCCACCCTGTCCCCGTTCAGGTGCTTCAGACTGAATGTGTCTATAGCATGGTCACACACGCTGCTGCCGAGAGCTGTCAATGAGCCCTTCTTCTAGCAGTCATTTATTTGTGATCCAACAGGCATATATACTCCATAAAACTTCTTCTTTAAAAGCATTTTCCTTTACATTATCCAAAGTGATTATTTAATAGTAGCCTAAATTTACTCACCTGTAATGTATACCCAGACTTACGCATCTATCACATCTGCCACAGACAGAATCACTGCAATCTGCTGGATTACTGGTCTCTAGAGACACAGTTTATCACTCCAAACACTTGAAAATGCTTCTACAGGGCAAAGGCTTATATCCAGGCCAATTACTTATCTAATGCAAAATTTTCTGAGGATCACTTCCATTTAGAGAAGAGGTCAAAAAAAAAAAAAAGCCCTCTCAAAAAATTAATTTTCAATTGCTCTGTGCTAAAGGACTGCAAGAGTGTTTGACGCAGTAGTCATACTAATGTGCTCTGTAAGTCTGTCTGGAATAGGAAAGGAATATAAGCAAATTATTTCATACAGTGTAGTTCTGTCTCTGACGGAGGGGAAGTGAAACTGTGCAGTGACACTATTTAACCCTTGGAGGATCAAATATTAGCAGCCTGGCTTAAATGACAGCCTTGTTTTGCATGTTTCCTCGTCCCAAGCAGAAGTAGAGGCAAGGGGATACACACTCTTCTCAAGGAGAAAGAAGCTGTCAGAGTGTATGCCTACCTCCTTTCAAAAATGTTACAGGAGTGCATGTTTTTTTTAGAAAACCAGATAAATGTCATTATGCCATGGCCAGTTGTGCCCCCTCATTTAAACTAAACAGCAGATGAAGCCCAAATTTAAGGAGGGAGAAGAACGTGTTCTTAAACATATATTTTACACTTACATAAGCATCTCGCACATATTAAGAATAAATTTAATTTTAATATACTGCATAGTATTTAATAAAATAATGCAAGGGAAGTTAAACAATCTGCGATGAAGCGTGAGTATTTAAAAAAAGTCTCTGAAGACTGTTTATTGCCATCAATATGCTAAGTAGCCCATCACCAACAGCCCCAGAATGAGTGAGTTGAAATCAGCAGTCAAAACCTTTGCCGAAAGAAATATAATATACAGACATCAAGGTCAAGCTCAATAGGTACCACTTCTGGTGCTGCAGCTGTACAAAAGTCTAACCTGTGCACTCTATTGACAAAAAATTCCTCCTGCGGATGCTGCTAAATTGACAAACCTTCGCTCCTCTCTGCTATAGCAGAACCACCACGCCTCGGAGGAGACGAGTGCTCTCAATGGAAGGGCTATGTTGCTGGTGTAACGGTGCCTGCACAAGGGGTTTCTTCTGGCAGCAAGGAATACTTTGCCTCTTTATACCCCCAGGAGACGTAGGTGTGTTGGCAGTTTCTTATAGCTGGCAAAACACTGCAACAGAGGCCTGGGCTTCCACACTGAACAGTACGGTGCTATTTCTGAACAATTATCGCCTTGAGGGTTTACACAGCCCTAAATGCAGCTTAATGTTCAGAATAAAAATCGACTAGCATCTACCTTTGGCTTTAAAGGGAGCCAAATAATACTTTTCTAAATAAAAAAATACATCTTAAGATCCTAATGGCAAAACAAACCAAAACAAACTTCAGTACAGGTGTCAAGGCTTAGCTGCAAAGAAGCAGCTGTGTGGTCACCATCACGCTGCATAGAAATATCTGCGTCAGACCAGAACAAAGCTGAATTTGTGGCAATTTTCTTCTTCTTTCAAAAGCTTTTTGTTCTTTGTCCTTCGGAGAATGGAATGCAGTTCCTTCTTTCATCACTACCTTTCCTTCCAAGTCTGATGCAATTTTTAGTTACTGCTTTGCGATGAGAATGTGTTTATGATTCTGCAAACATGGAGAAATATGTTGCTCACATTTCCTCATCCTTCAGGCCCTGGGAGAGAAATGGTGGGATTCCTCTGGCCAAGTGTGTGCTCCAGCAAGCCACTGAAGGCTCTCTGCAGTGTCAGCTGGAAAGAAACAGGCCCTCGTAGGGCACGACTCTCATTTAAAAATAGTTGCCTACAGAAAATTTAGCACCTTTAAAATTTCAGAGAAGTATTTATCACCTTTAGATGTGTGTATCTACACCAGGATGGGATGAACTGCATCCTAAAAGGGCTTGCTTCTCTCCAGTTGACTCCAAAGGGAGCCTTGCCAGTTAGATCAGCATAGCTGTCTACACTATAGAGGTCTAAATTTAGAAGAGACCAGTCTTGTCCCAAAACGTCCTTCTACCTCAGCCTCTTCTGTAACACCGCTGCACAGGCAGGCACGCTTAGCGTGTGCTTTATATTTCTGTAATTTTAGTTTAGCATCCCTGACTCGATTTGACAAGAACCCAGCTGCAGGTGGGCCTGCACACAGAGGTCTAAGGTCTTCAGGTCTACCCCTGCAGCTAATGGGACTCACCCCGTCATGCGAACACTTTTTTTACGGCTGCAGGTAATGCTAGCCTTGAAGGAGAAGGCAATTGCATTAACAGCATGACAATACAACGGAGCAATGGCAGATGGCCATGTTACCACCCATCAGGTAGCTGCTGGTAACCCATCCCACACACTCACATAGCCAGACTCAGCGGTGGCATGGTGTAACTCAAGGTGTGGTTTGACGTTACAGCAAAGCCTGTCTAACAACTTGATGCAGCTGAAAAGGCAGTCCCGCTCCCCCTCTGCTGTGCCCAGCTCCCATTCCCACCCTTCCTCCTCCTTCTCCTCCTCCTCACTGACACGGGCTCCTCCAGCGCTGCTGGGAGTCAGTTAAAACGCACCCTTCAGCAGAAGGGATTTGCTTTCTGCCATTTTGGCTCCCTGGTCTGGCTCACATCAGTGTCAAAGGAGTGCTGATGGGGAGGGCAGGAAGGCACAGATGAGGCCAGAAGGATGGGAAGGGGCAGGGACTGCCCTGGCTGAACCTCCAGGGAGAGGTTTTCTATCAAGGCACAATACCTTTCAGTTGAAGCATCCTCAGAACAAGTTACCTTACCTCAGGTGATGGGAAGTAACATGTTCAACTACAGAACTTTATCGCTTACCTTGAACTTCTGCTTCCCAGCCTCCCATAACATTAGAGTGTTTCCTCTGAAGGAGGCCAGCGCTGCCCTTTAATGTGCTAGATGTGCTCCCACCGAGCATGGGACGCCTTCTTCTCCGAGATGGAAATAACAGGTCGAGTTCAAAACGTCGAGGCTGTTACATTCTCATCTGCTGCCTTTTCTACTTCAGAGCTTGCACTGATGGGAGATGTATGCCTACAAACCATGCCTAGGCCGTCGTCTCAAATTCCACCTGCCTTCACAATGGTAATTTAGTAGAGCTAGGAGGTGAGCCATGAGACAGCAGTGATCACTAGACCTTTCTTCTACCAAAATGGATTGTGGTTTTCTGAGTGCCCTTAATACTAATTTACGATTAATCCATAATCTTTTCAAGTAACTGTTGCTTTATCACCACTTTTTCATTCTTGGCATTATGAAAGGAGAATCATTTGATTACTTTGTGTAATTTGAAATGGCCGCCAGTCTGTGGTCCCTTTTCCTGTCCTGTTACTTTGGTATCTGGAACCAATAATGGACCAGCAAAGTAGCTGGTGGGAAAACTACATGCAAGAGCCAGAGCTTCGTTGAGTCAAGCCTAAATCCTATCCCAGGGACCTCAAATAAGGCTCCAATAAAAAGGCAAGTATGGACCAAAGACCATGCTGAGTCAGAGAGGTCACTGCTGTTCTGGTCATTTTCATGACCATCACGACTTCTCTGCCCTGATCCAAAGAGCATCGACGCAAAGCCAGGGGCCAGGGTCTTTTTTTGTTCATTGATTTGGATGGCCCAATCTCCCTTGTATCTATGCATGTGATAAAGCCAGTCTGAAATACTTTTAACCAAATTTGCTGTGGAGGTCATTTGCTGACACTTGGTTCTCTGGCAGCCCTGAGGAAAAGAGCACGTGGCCCCACTCTGCTTCCCGTGGGGCTGCTCTGTCTGTGCTCAGAGCAGACGGTGGTCGGGAGGCCCTCGCAAGTCTCTTCTCCCTCTGGAAGGAGAAGAGATGAGGTAGATCCTGCCCCTCATCCCAGGAGGTTCCCCTCAGGTCCCAGGTTGCCTGGTAGCAGCTTCTGATCAACTCCACTCCTGAGCAACACATCCGTATCCTTCTCAGGAGCAGCTACCATCCCCAAATCCTCCAGGCTGCCCTGATTTTCCTATACCACTTATTAATGTTTATAATTACAAATTAAGTGGGCCTACTGAGTTCGTAATGAAGGCACATTTTTAAATGCTGTAATCAAAAAACTTTCAATTGGATTAAGACTCCAGTGTGCTAGTGGTTTAATTACAGGAACATGTAAGGACAAATAAGCTTTTGTTTTACTCCTGTCTTTCAGATAGGCCATGGCGAAGTCTTTCTGCCCATTTGTTATCACTGAATATTTGATGCTAACCGTGGGTTGAACCCCAGTGGCTAGGACTCCTACGTGGCATCCCAGGCAGTGAGAGTCAGCCCCAGACATGCTCAGCTCACAGGGTGAGATGCCACTAGATGCATTTAGTCAACACGACAAATATCAGTGATCGTGAAGAATTCCTTAGGAGGCAGCGTCACGTGAAATAAAAGGTTGAACTGAAGGGTGTACTGCTTGACAAACACTGCAAATCAGCACAGACACTGAAAAGATGTTGTCCTGCTCTCCCCTTGCCTCCAACCATCATACTCAGCCATGCTACCTCCTCCCCTCTGCCGGCAAAATTGTTTCTATATCCACATAGCAAAATAGCATCAGGAGACTGATACGGCTGAAAGCAACCTTTTTTCTTTCTTTTTTTTTTCCCCAGCTATATCAGTTCCTTGAGCAACTGCACAAATATTTACAATAGCATGAAGAAACAGGGAGCCCAGGGACAGGGACAAGATGCTGGGGGTGCGCAGAACCACTTAGTGTGATGGGAGTGCCAGCATCTGTCTGCTTAAATGTTGGTCAAGTTGAATCCTAAGGAGAAAGGTGAGAATGACTGTCAGCAGAACTTTAAAGGTGGTTATTAAGCTCGAGTCCTATAAAGACAAATTGTTGCTAGAATTTGGTAAATGTTAATTATTTCTGCACTGCAGCTCTAGAAAGGGCAACGTATTTAAACAGCATTAGAAAACGTGGTCTATCACACAGGCTTCAAACAGCCCCTGTTGGCAAGCCTCCTAATTTGGAGCACGGTGAGACGTCGTACTGCACAGGAGATCTGAGCAATAAGAAAAACACATTGGGACTTTAGTTTCAGTTCTGCTTTGTCTTGTTTGCAGCCCAGTCCTTTTCTAGCTACAGCCTTTGAACTTCTCCGAAGCCCACACAAGGACTGGTTGGTAGGCAGGATGTGCTGCAACTGCCAAAGAGATTAATTGAAAGAGAAGTGTAGATGAACACCATCAGCTGCACACACACATGTATCAATTTAACTACTTCAATTTAGAAAAGATTGAGATAAATTGGTGCAATCTTCTTTTTGGACAAGATTAGAATGTATATGTCTTTGGCTTGCTCAGGTGCAAAACCAGAGAGCTTTTGAACTACACCAGCACCAAGAAAGGGAAACTGCGGCTGTGACCCTATACCAGTTATAAGGCGTTGTTATAACCAAATGGATATAAAAAGAGCTAGGAGTTGCCCATATTTTTGCAGTATTAGTACATATTGTATTTACCATATTAAAATTATAATATAATCTTAATAGTAAATAAGAATCATCATCATCATTATAATCTTTTGTCTATCTTTGAAGGGGCAAGTGGAACAAAAGCTAAAGGGCGAGAGTCATCTGTCCAAATGTAGATGGGAGAATATGTGCTGCCTTCAGAGGGAGGCCCTTCGGCTGCCTTTAGGCAGCACGGAGACAGGTGACATGGGAGTGATTGCCCTCAGTCTAGAGCAGCTCAAACGAACCTACGTTGCCACTTTTTACACTCCTAAATGTCCACAGGGACACCACCCAAGGTTTTATCTACTTAGTAAATTTGAGCAGAGATCAGACATTGGTCTTTCCAAGAGGAGAGAAAACCAGAGTTTTGTCAAGTGTGATGGAAAATAAGAAATTATGATGGCAACAGCTGCTCGGCCTGACCTCTACGTGCTGCCACAGGCATCCGTGAACACATTTAGGGGGAAAGGGAAAAGCAGTGTTTGTTAAATTGATTTATTTGTGTTAGCTATGCCATATAAAAGTCCCGGCAGTCAGATTACCTCTCTTAACAGGGCAGTGAGAGCGCACATCCCCTGAGGTGCTGAACCAAAATCATCACCTTCACTCAGGAGCCCCTGAGGGGACGCAGGGAAGTTTCAAACCCATCGACAGCTGCTGGAGGGGAAGTTTAAATAAACTGTGTGCTTCCTCAGTACTAAAACCTCCCGCTTGTGAAACACTTGCAGACAACAGCAAAGAGGATTTTTCAGGAGGTTAATGTCACTTGAAGGATTCATGTGAATCCTTCACGGGTTTTGCTTTCGCTTTCAGTACGACTGAATTTTATGGTATAATCACACCAACTCTTTCATTTTAAATTCGGTTTCAAGTCTTGCACCAAGGGATGGTTTCTATCACTGCGTCTACAGTTAGTGAAAGGCAAATTTACCCTCTGAGCCGTGTAACAAACTGATACAACACTTTATAGACCCCATTTTCCTTTTCACAATATTTAGTTCCTCAGTCAATAAGCAAATACGTCGCTCTTCTAGAGAAGTTTCATTTCCTTCTTATGCACATTACCTCAAGAATGATTAAACTTTGGGCTTATTTTGCAAAACGCAATTTCCGCTTCATTCAGCAGCTCTCGGTGGCTTGTTTATAGGGTTGTGTGGCATGGAGTCAGTGCTGGCAGCCCCACTCAGCCGCGAGGATGCCCCTGCCTCATCCCAAGGGGTGCGAGGAAGAAACTGCCCCTTCACCTTTCTCGGAAGGACGTAGCAGGAAAGAGGGGGCTCGGAGCGACCCTCTTTGGAAGAGCAAACAAGACATCAGCTGCTCCCTGAGGTCTCCCTGGGAAACGCACAGCTCACAGACGCTCTGGGTATCGCGGTTCCTCTCCATAAATGTTGCCTAAAAATAGAGCTGAAATGTGACTGTTCAAGATACAGCCTTGCGGTAAACAAGGAAATCGAGCACATAGCCACGCAAAGCTTTGTTTATTTTTCTATTGTGGTGTGCAAACCATTAAAATCTATTGATTGTAGCTTCTTATTTCAGGGCCAATTGCCAATAAGTTTAAGAAAACCTTCTGTTGTTCCACTGGTGTAGCTTGTTGTAGATCTCATGGGCTACTTGCATGTTTACAAGCTTTCCTCCAGTAGGCACTTTGATTCGTTTAGCTTACAATGTAAATAAATATATTTGTAGATATATGCCAAGTAGTATAAACATTTATATTACGATTGTCTAAAATTGTCCATTATAACTCAACTTTCAGTCGCCTATGACTTGGGTAAACATTTTCCAGTTTTTACATCAGATTAAAAGAATAAGTCCATTTTCAAGGCAAAAAAACCCCCAACCCGCAACCAAACAAAAAACCCGCAAACAGTTCAGCCATTGCAAAATACTGAAACACAAGCAGTCTAGCTAATATTAACCATTTCCCTCTTTAAATTTATATTGCTTAAACATTTCTAAAGATAATGGGGAATCAGCAGTTGTGGACTTTACAAAAATATCTTTTGCTTTCTATAAGAAAGCCCATTCACAGACTTGACAGACTCACAAGTCTTTGATGTGTATGATGGACTTGCTCAGAGCCACAAGGTACATCACACACTGGACCTGCCACAAAGAACTGAGTCTTTCAGGGAAGACATACACAAAATTGATGATGCTCTTCCAGGCTTGCATCACCAAGGGCAACCATGATTCTGACATTTCCAAGCCCTTGAACATTTGAATTTGCAACCTGAAGGTTGCAACGCTCAGCTTGCAGCCCAGGCATTACCTGGTATGTTTGCATGCATGCCCACAGATGTTTGCCATCCATACCTAAAGCTTTCCTATGACATGTTGGAGAAAGGCTGCTCAGGAGGGATTGGCAGGGCAGATTCTTGAGGGCCTGGCAATAAGGGATCTAGAAAAAGCCTAATTATCAACCTCTCTCCTTTCCCAGCTTCCTCCGGATGTGCACAGCTGCATCCTCCCATAGGAGTGGGAGGAGGGGTGAGGCAGAGATGTGTGACACAGTTGACCCCAGCTATCAAAAAAAGCTGCTGCCCTCCCTTGTCTAGAGATAAACACAGGCTGAATTTGCAAGCCTTGCTTTAAAGATATCCACTGTAACCAACCTTCCCACTTATCCATTATATATTGTGACAGTACCACATCCCAAGTAGAAAGACTCAAATGCAGCCAAACCTTCTTTGGGACAACTCTCTGTGTCTCCTCTACACTCCTCCTTAGCCTCTACTTCTTGGGAGCTAGGATACTTTATTTTACCATATGTGCTTTTTAACCCTGATAGCTGTTCTCCAGAGCTCACCTGTGCTCTGTCAAGCTAAGGAAGTCCCCTCACGTGCAGGTAGCCAGTCAGAAGACCATGCAGAGATTCCCAAGAGTGCATGGAAAAAAAGACTCCAGGAACGTCATTTTTCACCACACCACCACAGTTGTTCACCATTATCATGCCATTTCTGGCACCTCTGGCTATTGATAGGACTAACAGTCAGCACTGGGAGCAGATTAAACATGTTGAGCAGCAATACTGCAAGGTGGAAGCCATAAACTGGGCTGCTTTCTTTCTCTAACACCAAAGCATCACAGACAGCCCAGAAAAGATAGAAAGAGGACAAAACCAACAGTATGGAGACTTGATCAATGAGGACTCAGCAATGTCTATGTTGAAGGATTGTAAAAGGTCATGTGAGCCTTTATAGACAAGCAATGTCTCACTCACACAAGTTTTTTTATGGAGACTGCATCCTGTGTCTTGCTGTTCTGCCTCCTCTCAGCACGCCTGACATGGTTCCCACCTAGTGTAGTATCTTTGGTTCCCTCACCACCACTTCTCTTATGGATATCTATCAGTAGCCCAGATCCTTCCATAAAGGAGGGGTTTATTCCCTAAACCCATCCATCATATTCTTGGCTTCATCCCATTTCTCCAGCATTCTTCTTGTTTCTCCTCCCAACTTGGGAAGATGATGCCCACACATTTGTCATGAAGAAGGAATGTCAGCCAGTCCATGAAGGTAGCTGGGAGGGCAAACTTTGTGGTTTTTCCCCTGCAACTGACTGACCCTTCCCCCCACTGATTTGTCATGCTTTCATCTGGCTCTGAAAAATGCTGGTTGAGTATTACAGTGGGACTGCACAGCAGTCTGAGATGTCTCTTCTTTTCCTTTTAGATTTTTCATGGGTATTTGTCTTTAGTGTATCACCTGGAAAAGGATCTAGGAACCTAACCTTAAAATGAAAGCCTTGCTAGGTACCGCCCAAAACCTGTGACATGGACATCCAACTTTACATTTCAAAAAAATCATGGTGCCCAGTGCAGTGATGTTTACAGATGTCTTTTTACTAAATTTACACCTACAGTTTTTGTGCAGCCAATCTCACAAATGACAAACGCAGGCCTACTAAAAACAAGCTGAAAACTGCACAGAGGAACAAGGCTGGGACGGGAAGGATGTTGTTGTTGTTGTTGTTGTTAAGGATGGCGTGAACGAGGGGAAGCGATGAATGTAGCGTCTTTCATTGCCTCAGCAGGACAAGAACTGTGAAGGGGCCTGGGCGTGCTCAGTGCAACAGAAGGGAAAACGAGAGGGCTGCCGATGACATGCTCTCCAGCATGCAAAAGAGGAACAGAGACTATAAGAAAATGCCACAGGGAAGGAAGAAGTAAACACAGAGACGGTTGGAGAGTCCCTGGAACAGGGGAGGAGTGGGAAGGCGTGAGGCTGGGAATCCACTGAAGCCTCTGTGCAGCCACTCTGGTCACAGCTTCGCCTCTCTTCTCCCTGGGGTGGACAGCAGGAAACTGGGTTATGCTCCCAAAACTTCTAGCTGCGTATGCACATGCCCAGGGAGAGACTGCAGCTAGACCAAACAGAGAACATATGAGATGATGCAATGTGGATAAATGGAAATTTCGCCCAGTTCAAACTGTCAGGAGAGAAGACAAGGTATGAGCATGCAATGGGGTTAGACGTGCTCCTGTGTATATACAATATGTATGTTTTAAATGCCTCAGTCCTATGAATGTGGCATTCTTAAAGCATGCTATAAGGCAGGAATCAGAACAGCTATCGTCCCTTGTCCTTTCAAATGGGCAGACCTTTTCAGCAAAGTCCCTCCCCCGGCAAGAGGGGCCAGAAGGACATGAGAAACTAAAGGTCCAGGGCAGCTGGAGTGAAGAAAGGGAAGCCAAAGAGAAAAAAGGGATCCCCACAGTGAACCACGCATAGTGGAAGCAGAAGGGCGCAAGGGATGGGGCAGGGGGGAGAAAGGGTGATAGGTATGATGAGTGGCATGGGAGATGTAATTGTGCCATTGAAGGTCAGGGAAGAAAAGGACAAAAAGAGGCCAACAGGACTGGAGGAGGGGGAGACCATGCAGGAAGAATTGGGTGATGAGGTCTCCTTGGAAAGATGAGTGGTGTTGGGGTACTGGCTTTCACAGCACTCTGGGTAGGAAAGTTTGATTTACAGCTCTGTGACTTGCACTTACATCCAGCAGCTGAAACTGCCTTAGACGTACAAACCTATGTCTCCCAAGTAGCGATTATTTCTTCTGGACAATAAAGAAGCTCAGAAGTTGTTATTGTTCCTGCTGAGGAATTTGGCACTGGCAGTAGTTGTTATCGCGTGCATTTATAAAGGTCCCCATCACCAACAGTACCCGAGCGCATGAGGAAGTTGACAGAGTTGAGGCAGCCAGCTGCAAACCTGCCTACGGCATGTAATGTTCACTGCTAACAATTTTGTAGCTCATTTGAGACAGCCTCTGCCCATACTGCTGTACGCTATGTACTGAAAAGAAAGCTTCCAGCACACACATTTAATTCGCATTTGTAACAGGAGATTATAATTTTAAAATATTTGTCAAGAATTATCAAGAGAGATGCCAGAAATTATTTGTACATCAAAAGCATTTATAAAGTGCAGGAGGCTGCCTGGAAAAGCTGATTTTTAGATTGCAAATACTGTGGTATCATGACAGCTTTTCACTGAGAGTTGTAGCACGTGTGTTTGCACTTTTATTATGAATCCTCGTTCAGCTGCTGAAGGAGCTAAAGCCATTCTTAGTGTTCTCTAAAAGATCTTTTTAATTCTCAGCTCTCCCTGTGGGAGACTGGAGGCCAGCTATTCTTTCCACTTGAAGAGTAGGTACCTACAATTCTTGACAAGTAAAGTTCTTTGTAGGCAGGCAAAAGTAGGCTAAAAGCAAAGACACTTGTTAGGAGTTATTTCACTCCATACAGAAGTTGAGAATTGTTGGTTCTTATCCTAACTTGTCACCCCATTTCTAACATATGCTAAGGGCTGTTATTCTTGAAGAAAAGACCTTTTTCATAAGCAAAAAAAATCATATTTATCTTGCTCGTAAGAGAGAATATAAAACATCACTAATAAAATTATTCAACAAAACCAAATAATGTGCTTAAGTGCCCACCTATCAAAATTTAAGATATTCACTCATTTTATGTGGCAGTGGATGAAAAGTAACCCCTCTAGAACTAAGTTTATAACAATCTTTTCCCATTTTTGTGTAGAGGGTGTTCTCAGGTATGTTCTGGACGTGGCTGGTAAATGTGACTGACAGCATGATCCTAATGCAGAACCCAAACCTTCGTCCTCAAGACTGAACCCAGGAATTCACATCTGCAGGCCATGATAGATCAGAGGAGTGGAAAAGAACTCCTGAAGAGCCAGTAACCTACCTCAGTCATCGTTGCAGTGCTAAGCTTCCTACAAAGATTTCCAAAACATCCAGCCTCCTCAAAGAATAAGAAAAATCAGTAAAGCAGCAGAAAACAATTATTCTAAATCCTTAATACAAGCACTGTTAAACTGTGAAATATGTCTGATTTTGGTTTTGTAGCCAGTGTGTGTTTCTCAGTGCCTAATTTTATGTCAGGAGACTTAGTCACCTAAATCAATAGTTACTGCAGCAATTCAGTAGAACCACTAAATAAGGCATGTCTATAGAATCTTACTATTTTATTTTAAAAGACATCAATTCTAAGAATTGGGATGTAAGAAATGTAAGCCTGACATTGTCCACCCTAATTTATGTGCACTGAACTAAGTTTACTACCATAAATGAGCGCCTGTAAAGCAACACCATCACACTATTTTTATCATTCCTTTAAATCACATTAGATTAATAACAGTTTAGGAATCATTCACCACTTGTCATCTAATAATATGGTTTTTAGGTTATATGAAAAAGAGGAAAAATATCACTAACATTATCCACATGACATACTCCTTATGCCATCAGCTTTCCATTATCTAGGACCACCTGAACCGGAGAGACACCATGGGCAGGAAAACCCAGTGGCAGTACTGTTGCAGACCCAGGAGTCACTCTGGCTCTGTACCACATTCCAGTTTCTGCAAATGCTCATTAGTCAAGCCGGGTCCTCACAGATAAGATAAGGAAATATGACTGTACCAGTGACACGGTCTACTCATGGCTGAATAATTTTCCCACAGGCTTTGGGGAGTGAATGATCTTAGCAGTTAGACTCAGAAACTTAATTTTTTAAGTCTTAGTCAGTGCTCTTGCTACAGTATCCTCTTTGTCAATACAGAAGAAAGAAGTGAACCCTTTATTTTCTAATATTTTTTCTTTATTTTGCTTCTTTTCCCAATGTTACATTTTAAACTGGCCTTTAAGGATGAGAAACAGCTGCATGTATACAACAGCCATCCCAGAAGCAATTAATGAATCCAGCCCGTGATTTTTTAAATTTTAATTATTGTTTGATTTTGATTGTCATGATCTGTTTGTTGTACATTTTTTGAGGACCACTTAAACTATTGTTTAAGCTGGAAGGCACTCCTAACATGGCATAAAATATTAAACATGTTTATATTTTCATAACGCAATATGAATCCCCTTTCCAAGCCAGATCCCACCTGTTAAGAAAACTTCTTAGATCTTTCTAATGCACATCCACTTTCAAATCAGGATAATCAGAGATTGCTAGCCTTATCCCAGCACACAGAGGCAATAAGCAGTTGTCTTCATGTTTTAGTGTGCAATTTGTACAATAACTGGGGGAATTAATTTATGTCCTGGTTTTGGCTGGGATAGAGTTAATTTTCTTCCTAGTAGCTGATATAGTGCTGTGTTTTGGATTTAGGATGAAAATAATGTTGATAACACACAGATGTTTTAGTTGTTGCTGAGCAATGCTTACACTAAGTCAAGGACTTTTCAGCTTCTCATACTGCCCTGCCAGCAAGGAGGCAGGAGGCGCACAAGAAGCTGGGAGGGGACACAGCCAGGACAGCTGACCCAAACTGGCCAAAGGGGTATTCCATACCATATGATACCATGTTGAACAAAAGCTGGGGTGTGGTCGCTGCTCAGGGACTGGCTGGGCATTGGTCAGTGGGTGGTGAGCAATTGCATTGTGCATCACTTGTTTTGTATATTCTTTTATCATTATTATTTTCCCTTCCTTTTCTGTCCTATTAAATTGTCTTCATCTCAACCCACGAGCTTTACCTTTTTTCCAATTCTCTCCCCCATCCCACTGTGGGGGGAGTGAGCGAACGGCTGTGCGTTTTTTAGCTGCCTGCCAGGTTAAACCATGACAATGTAATTTGATTTCCTGTGTGTTTGTGTCCTTCATCTTTAGATCCTCTCTCTCTCTGAGATAACCTCAGGCAGGTAGTCCTCTGGTCTATACATCCTCTCCTAAAGGGACCCCCCAGGGACTGCCTGCTGGGCAGCTGGCCTGGTGGTGCCACGTGCCTGCCCTGAGGGACAGCCCTCTCCAGCATGGTCACCTCCCCACCACATGGCCCTCAGACAATAAGGGGGTTGCCACGAACACCCAGAGCAATGCTTTTGTGAAATTACACCAAAAGTACATGCTGTGCACCCTGGGTAAGGCCTGCTTGGATACAGTTGGAGGGTTACATGGGACTGCAGGGGCTCAGCCTGGTAGGGTCTCACTCCTGCTGCCAGAGCAGCTCCTGAAACAAGATACCCCCGAGTCCTACAGAGGTTTTGTCTTGGGGGAAGCTGGTTGTTCACCCCAGAAAGATGGCTCCAGAGTGCACTATGTGCTGCATGGGGCAGCCAGGGTAGCAGAGCCCAGGAGCATCTGTAGAGCTGCGTGACCAGATAACGCAAATGTAGCCCATGGTCCTCACCATCTCATGCTCAGTTCTCCCCACCACGAACATCCCATTGCTTCACCCTAAAAAACCTGGCTGCTGGCTGAGCAAGAAGAAGCCTGCAGTGGGCCTGGGTGCAAGCCATCACCAGCCATTGTCTGGGCCAGGTGTGACAACCTGTTCCCCTCTCCCAGCAGGATGCTGAGCTGGTTGCTCCCTTCTACCCAATCATTCATGATATCTGCAGGAACAAGATATCTTCCTGACCTCTTTGGGCCATGGGTTTCAAACACCTCTGAGGGAGCCAGGGACTAACAGAGCAATTGCACGTATCTGAGTTCCTTAGAAAAGTCAAATAAAATTAAGCCAAAAAAGGTAGAAATGAACTTTGTCACCCTGATGTCCTAAACAAGAAAAATACAAGACACCCTAACTGTCTTGAAGTGCCCCTTCTCACAAAATAAAACAACACCTTAATGAAAAACTTAATAACTCATGTTTTAGTTTGTTTTAGCTTTTCCTGTGTTAGTGAGAGTCAAGGAGATTTTAGAACAAATGACTTCTTTTTTGTTTGCTTGTTTGTTATTTAGTTCCTTCCTAGTACTCTAAATTTTGAGCTTTTATATTTTAAGTGAGGTAATTTTGTCATCTACAAGTTCATCACATTAATGCTTTCATTAAGAAAAAGGCAAAACCTGATGCATTTCCTTTTATGTTTTTGGAGTGAATTCTGCAGGATAAAAAAAAAAACTTCTTGCTGGTTGCATTAGTAATATTTACCCTTTGCATTTGTCATTTATTATAACCTTTTCTCCTGCATTATCTCATTTCTTATTAGAAATGCACACTTCTTCCATGTTAGATACTGTTTCTCATCACTGTGTTTTATCACTGGCAAAAATACAGCAGGAGTGCAGCTGGTGGAATTCAGGGTTTTCTAAGCAAACGTTTTGTTTTTCTTTCATCCTTATGCAGAAATAGTTCTTTAAAGTAATAAGCATTATTTTGAAGAGACACTCCAGCACTATGTGGGGAGCTCCCTTTGGTGATACACTTCTGACTGCTGCATACCATTCTGCCTTGTAATCTACGCCGAAAATCGTTAAGTCCTTACATTCCATACAGGAGAAGATTTTACTTGGAAAGACGAACAGACCTGTCCATCCTAGCCTTCTCCAGTCCCACCAAGCATGCGATCAGAAGCAAACTCCTTGCAGTCTAAAGTATACCAATCACATCTAGACTGCACCTAATCAAACAATGTAAAACTCAGCAACTCCATCACAACTGCAGAGGAAATACCAGCTACAGCAGAATAATCCTGGATCCTATCCCTGAGTGTCCAGGAACATAATGTACTTCATCCAGCGCATGATAGCAAGCAAAGGAAAGTAAATAACCATTGTGTGCCAAGAAGAATCCACACAAAATACCTATAGAGGAAGAAACACCTACTTACCAGTGGGTGAATGTTTCTCGCAAAAGGGTCATTTCATCCTAATCCTTCAGTCCTGACCCTCAGGAGAAACCTCCTGAAGATGAGCCTGGGAACTGTGGGCTCATTTATAACTCTGCACAAACCCAGAAGCCAGAGACTTAACAGAGGTAAATTTTTGACATTTCATAAACTCTCTTCTCCACTGTTAACCTCTCCGTGTTCTACAGGTTATAAAGTACAAGACTCTTTTTCGCCCCAGGAGGTAGCAAGCCTGAAATTTCTCCATCTCTTATGCATTTTCCCCTCTCCTGCAGTATGCCCCGTACTTCACAGGTACCAATCAATTTTATTTTTAAGTGATGATCTAATTGGTACATAACCAGCTAAACTCAGAGCAATCATTCTCAATTCATATTTATCTTATAGACCCTGAGAATCATGGAATGGTCTGGGTTGGAAGGGACCTTTAAAGACCATTCGGTCCAACCCCGAGATCTTTGAAATCTGTTGCTTTTATTTCAGTCCTGAAGAATGGCTTTGCATGTCTGAAAGCTTGTCTGAATTCTTCAACTATGACAGTTGGCATGTTAAAAAAATACTTCCTCTTCCTACAAGCTTCATAGCTGCAGCAAAATATTCTATTGTCTTTATCTGATATTCCATAATCAGTATATCTATGCATTCTTAAGGTGCTAGAAAAGCCACACTATATAATTATTGCTTAGTTTATAATTAAGCATGCACAGTATGTAGTCACTTAACAATACACTACATACACATGTATGACAGGGAAGGACTTAAGGCTGTGTATTTTCTTTTCACATTTACTCCTCTGTGAACAGCTGTGTAGTTGTACCACGCATTATACACTTCTGTATATTTATTTAATAATTCTAATAAAATTGACACTGATAACATATTTTGATTACCATAGGATAGCTCTTTTAACTATAATTTGCCTGTTAAATACATCACCCATTTTTACTGTACAAAATAACAGAATTTATAGATTATTTCATCTCACAGTGCTAGGGATATCTATGAAGTCAAAGAAAGTTCCCTGTATACACAGAAGGAATAGTAAGTCAAAGCTAATTAGCGCAGTGAGAATCTGGGAGGAGAATTTGCTTACTGTCTTTGAAATCTTGGGTGAGCTGATCAAGCAGTAAGTGCTTTGTGACAAGCTGCAAGGCTGATTATACACTTTTGTTTTGTATTTGTTTTAAATAATATTTCCCTGTTAATATGCAGTAGTTTCCTAAATGAATGTGTAGTGCTTACTTAAGCAGAAATAATACTTTTTTCTCCCTAGTTTACAAGACAGTTGGTTTTAAAATTTTACGTTCATAGAAGCTGAGTAATGCACTCAATGGTAAGTAATTTTTCACCCCTTTACTCTACAATAGGTTTTAGTGGGAAAAACTTCTTTAAGAGAGATGCGCCAGAACAGAGGAAAATGTGCTGGTGTACTACAGCTATGTGGGAAACAGTTAGATAGGTAATTGTAATATTTATTAAGCTTAAGCTTTTACAAAAGCTAGAACTCTTAGCTTGTATTTTTCTTTAATCAGATAAAGAAATAAGGGATTTAGCAAGAATAACAGAGCTTTCTAGCATGTTCAAAATTCAGCATCTTGTGTTCTGGTGTACCAAACTGGAATGTGGGATGAGAGAATCCAAGCAATATTTATTGAAAATAGGCAACTTATTCTTCCTTCATTTTTTTGTATCCAGCCAATATGAGAGTGAATATTATCAATAAGAAATTTAGATGGTCTTTCATGAACACATGAAAGAAAGATGAGAAAGGCAACAACACATTTCCTGTTGTTTCTCTGCTTCTGTTGCTCTGTACAATATGAAGACAATCTGAAGTCTGTAAATGTGCTCCAAGTTAAATTCAATAGTGTTACAATAGTAATCCTCAATTTCTGAGCTATCTTTTTGGTCTTTGACTAGGAGATTATAGAGTTAGAAAACTATATTCCTTCCAGAAAATTAAGAAACAGAGTTTAAGAAAAGTCTTTTCCAGATGGTTTTGAATTAATCAGGTACTTATCCCAGATAGTAAGAAGTGCTAATATGACTTAAAATACTTGATACTAAATTTTGCCATTGAGGGCATCTATATGGCTTTCAGGGATGACCTTTGCTCACCATTGAAAGTAAGTGAACAAAAAAGTATCAGCCACATGTAGAAATTGAAAAAAAACCAAGTATAATCTTGATGAATTCTTCACACGTATGAGACTGAGCTAGTCTATCATGTATAGACATGGTTCTTGCAAGCACCATCGGCATCTAAATTCAGCACCCTCAAGGCAATTCCAAGATGCTACACCTGAAAAATGTGTGCAGCGTGATAAGCCCCACATTCCCTGAGTCCAGTTTACAGTTTTAAAACAATTCTTCAAACAATAAATTTATGTGTGGCTCCCAAGAACAATTTGGACCCCAAATTTTCCATCTACACATGAAACAATGGTCATCTTGTAATTTCTACTCCCTGATACAATGAATTAAGCCTTTGAAGGAAGGAAACGAGGAATAATGCTTGACTGAAGTCAAACAGTGGGTATCTTCATGTGCAGGATAGATACTCACTTAGAAGATCAGCCATTTCCTGAACAGCTGACCAAAACTCGAATCATACAAATGTCCAAGAACACTAAGCAAAGGGCATAAACGCAGTTGAATCAAACAGCTGTTTACCATTAGAATGAGTGTTCTCAAGTACTATGTAGGTAGTATTTGGACAGTGTATCCCATTGTTTAGGATAAGTTAAATAAACTGTTCTCTGGAAATAATTGTTTCTGCATCTCTTTTCTCACCCTATCTTTCTCTCCCATTAGCTGCCATGGCACCTCATCTATGTCTGGTAAAACAGATAAGTGGTTGTCATCAACCCCACTACATGAATTACTCATTATATCTGCTCTCTGAATACTTCAGATGCCCCGAGCAGCACATTTCTCTTCCTCTGGCCCAGGCAGTTTGTAATCCACTTGCAGTCTACGTGCTGACTAAGGGAAACATGAAGTTGCAGGGTTCCTCCTGGCCCTGACCACAGGCGCTCGCTTGTCAGTGGGCTCCTTGCTCAGCTTGCTTACAGCTGCAAAACTTCTGGGCAGACACCCCCCCTTTTTGAGAACGCAAATCTCGTATCACTTAATGCTGGCAGGCTGAAAGTTATGTAGCCATTCACACTTTCTCCACAGCTATGGGAGAAAGGAAAGGAGCTCCGGAGGGCAATGGTGGAGCGGGCCGAGTCGTGCTCAAGGAGCGCCTGCCTTTCCCCATGGACTGCCCGGGGATGCCAGGCAGCCACATCTGACAAGGTGCCCCATTTGTAGGTGGTTACAACCCGGTGAGATGTATCCAGCTGAAACGACTATTGTTTAACATGTTAGGAGCCTCATTCTCCTTTGAAATAGAGACAGACTTATGATGGATTTAGCCCACTAAGTGGGGGCTAGATCTGTGCTAAACTCCAATCGGCCACAGTCTTTCAGCCATATGTTTTTGATACTTGTAACATTCCTTGAATTAAGGTTCAAGGAAAACTTCAAAGTCTACTATGGCTTGGTGAAATTAATACTACTAATGGCATTAATCCGTAGACTTCAGTTGGACTCTCCACCTGAGAAGAGTAAGGAATTAGTCTTTTTTAATGATGTATAGTCACAAATTAAAATCCTTAAAAGCTGCTGGCATTTTGATACATCTACTAAAAATCTCATTCAGAGAAAAGAAAAAAAAAAAGCACAAAACATGGATGATTGAAGATTTTTTCTGTCATTTCAGAAAATAAAGGAGTAACTACTTTGTCTCTGGGAAGTTAATACATGATTTTGTTCATTTTTGGTTTCTATTTTCTGTTAAAGATTTTAAGATTTTCTGCTGAAGATTTTAAAATATAGAAGTACCCCTAAACATGTATTACTATATGGGCGTGTAAAAGTACGAGCACAAGGAAAGGCCAACAATTAAAAGGACACTATGATCTGAAATTTGACTTTCATTTTAACTTAGGAAATAACTGGTGACAAGTTTAAAAGCAGGAGAGAGACAGAATTCTAGTAGTTAAGATTTCAAAAGCAAAAGTAACTTGTTGCTATCAGATTTGTCCATTTGGTCTCAATTTGTAACTGAGAGCAGTGCAAAAGATAGAAGCAGTGACAAGTCAATTGGACTTTTAAAGCATGTTTTGCTTAATATTCAAAAAGGCAAAACACAGAAATAAACTTCTGTTTACAGCATAAACTTTAGCTTTTGTCCCTTGATGTTATTTCCATATATTTAGATCCTGAATTATATTTACCTTCCCAAAAAATAGGATAAAAAATAAATGGAAAAGAATTAGTGTGCTGAGAAAAAGCAGATTGCCTCTGGATGATAAAGGATCTACTTATATATTGTTTCAATAGACCAACTGATATGTCTAGTAAAAACAGACAAGCTTTGATGCATACAAGCCTGTTTTCAGATCTAATAAAAGATATTACCTCTCCTTACAAGTTCTGGCTTGCTTATTGCCATATACCATTCTGACTACAAAGACAGTGCTATTGCTTAAACATTATTACTATTACTAACCTCCCAGCTAAAATAACACCACCACTACAAAAGTCCTAGTATGAGTTACTTCATATTTATCAAATACAAGTTAAATGTATGTAATCTCTCAGAAAGGCTATAGGGCTACATAAAATACAATGCGGCATAAAGTTTATCCGCATTATGTTCTGAAATGACCTGTCACAGTGAGGTAATGGAATAGCAATATAATTGCAGTTTCCAAAATTCAGTCTTTACAAATCAGCAAGGTAAACTCACATTTGCTTACTATACTGTTTCATGAAAAGACAAGTAATGATTTTTTTAGAGACGTTTTTGACAATGGGAATTATTTTTGCAGGTAACTGGCAATAAAATACAGATAGCCAAGAAAAATTTCTGGCAAAAAAGAAGAGTGGAGTGACAAACACATAACTAAAGGTTCCAAAATCGTACTACTTTGCATGCTGCACCATTAAATTCCTCTTTAGACTGAAAAAAAGAGTTGATCCCAAGAAACAAAAAGAAAACTCGTTTTACAAAATTATAAACTTCCTTCCTGTATATATTTTTAGAGTCAAGCCTTTCTGATAAGCTATTTTATAAAGCTTGGATAAAACTATTGATACAAGATCAGAAATGGATCTGTGCTTTGGTTCAAATCATGTTCGCGTGGTTGTTTCAAATTTTGTGGTTTACTCTTTAAATAATTTTTTTCTATTGTTTCTTACTCTCTGATCACACCTGTCTTTTTTCTTCCATTCCAAAACTGCAGTAGTAGCCTTTCTCCTATCAGACTGCACTGTTTTGAAACTTTTCATGGTTTCTCAATGATACTGGTTTCACAAAATCCTGTCGTCTAGCTGTCCCTCTGCCTATCAGTTCCCCTTGAGCCTTTCAGCCAATTTCAATAAACTTTGAGGGAGGGATAAGGGCTTCCAAAGAGACGTTAATTCCCACAAATTTTAGGAAGACTGTTAGCAACAGGAGGAAGAAACGCAAAAGAAGTGCCCACTGTTGGAAAGGCAAGTACGATTTAGTTATTATACCTCCTGCTTCCTCTCAGCTAATTAAGCTCCTGACTAGTCCAGCATATTTAACATAGAACAGGCACTTTAGCTTGTAAGGGACGTAATTCAAGGTTGGAGGGAGATGAGGGTTGGAAGGGTGTAAGATGCTCAGCCTTAGGAAAACAAGCTGCTTCAGTTCTACTGTGCACATAGCAACTCTTGTGTTTAGAAACCCTGAGTAAGTGAAAATGACCATCACATAATATGTAATGGATATAATTTTGTGAACAACAGTCTCCTTCAAGTTTATACTGGTGCAATGACAAACACTCTGTGTGCAGAGATGCATTCAGAAAAACTGATAAAATGGCAGTAGTTCGTCAATCTACAAAATCTCTTGCATTTTTTTGGCAACGGTCTCATCTAGCACACTTCAGAATAACGTTGACAAGTTTTAAGAACAGTTCCCTTCTTCCTTCACTCTACTCCTAAGGCTGGAAGGAAGTCAGACTTCTTCAAGGTTCATGTGGATGAAGAGGACCATATGGTTGTCAAATCAATTTGTTGAACTCTGTCCAAATCCTATGAGACGGATGCTTTTCACATGGACACCACATGGTTTATCTGAGGACAGTTCAGCTAGGAGCCAACTAGACAAGAAAAATAAAGTATTCTGAATTGCTCCCCCTCCAAAAGATGGATGAGAGATGCTTTTGGGCCTGTAAATAGAAGCTTTCACAACCAGTTTCTGTGATATTTTGTAGACACACACAGAATTTCTGTTTATGCTACTCATTTAACCCTTATTTGAACAACTAAATGAATAACAGGAATATGCCACGCCATTTTTTTCTTATCGTAAGAATTGTTCCTAATCAGACACCATTCTTTCTTCAACACAAGAGATGACAGGTCCCTACAAAATATTCTTATTATCATATTTCTATGATTTCTACCTAAGCATGCCTTCTTTTGTACTGGTAAATATGGAGCATAAATTGGGTTTACCTGCTTCTATGAGTCTTTCAAGAGTGACATTACGCTCACTCCATCACTGTTAACATCTCATACAACCAGAAATCAAAAGTGGAAAGATGGAAAGTTATGACTGTGAAGAGAAGTCTTATACTGATGTGAGGAATGGTAATTAAAGCAGCCATCTCAGGAGAAACTAAAATGAAATGTCCATACTCGACCAGAAAAGAGATACAGCATTACTCCAGAACAGTTTTTGCAACTTCTTGATACATTACTTCTATGGGAATCTTTTTTCCTATTTTTGAATGTTAATTGTTATGTATAGTAAGTACTGATAGCTCAGGGTGACACCCCGCCACCCGAGTTTAATAAACTCAGAATAGTATGGAAGGTAGAGATTAAATCTGAGTTTTGGAATACGTACACAATAGCTAAATTTTTAAATTTACTGCATTTGGATTCTGGCTTTGTTCCATACAGAAAAGCCTAAATATATGGTGTCTAGATATAGTAATTATATGCTAAACACTTCAAACCCATCTTAATTATTTGTTACTGGAATAACTTTATTGGGTTTTGCTTATAAATTTAAGGGATACAGAGGGCAAAGTTCTCACTGAGCTGCTTGGCATTTTCCCATCAGATAAAACTAATCGCCTGCCATGTCGGCTAGAAAATATAGACGTATCAGGGCCCTGAGGGCACTAACAGGGCCCCTCGGCAGCCTCCCCTGTGGCCTCCCCACACCCCTGCCCAGGACCCCATTTCAGCCCAGCCAAGCACGGAGGTGCTCGATGCCCAGGCCTGGGGCTGCCCTGGTGGCCCCAGCTGCTCTGGACTGGGGCGGTGGGACAGGTCTGGGCTGCCAGGGCCTGCTTGGACACCCTGGGGAGCCCCCAATGCTCCCAGCGAAAAGCTGGTCCCTGGGGTGCCGTGATGAAACCTGTTTCCTGTGGGGAACACCTCTGCACATCTCTGGAATCATCTTTCATTTTCATCGTGCCTTACCCAACCAATGGTACACAACAACACATGTGCCAAGTGCGAGTGTGAGAATATCAGACGCTGTCCACCAGTCACGTTGTATTTGGAACTTGTTACCATTCCCAGTATGAAAACATCATTTAATCATCTATGTAATGTTCTGTTACCACTACGATATAATTGCGCTTTACATTAGAAATTACAATTGTCAAAAGTAGGAGTTCTTTTCTGAAGGGGATGACGCCCTACGATCCAGTGTTGCACAAAATGACATATACCCGCACATCATTATGGCCAAAATACTATCCAAAATATATGCTGCATAAACTAAAGACTCGGGCAAGTGCAAAGTACTCTTTCCCTTACTGGCACTCACACGCAGGCTTAAATAAGTCAATGAAAAATTATGTAAACCAAGAGCACTACTCATATGCTTAAGTGATTTAGTGGATTGGGCCCAAAAATACTGAAAATATTGCAAGATTGATCCCTGACATGATCCCTTACAACAAATCTTAATTGCCAGGTAGTAACTTGTTTGATTTCCAGGCACTATTTTATTTTCTTCTTAAAAGAAACCTTCCTGTCTGCTATGCTACCTATTTTGTTTCCTGGGAGTTAGTAGATACTACATAATGCAGCATCTAAGGGGCTGAACTGGATGGAAAAAAATGATCTTTCATTGCTCTGTGGTAAAATTCTGCTTTCTCTCTTCTGTTATTGCTCTTTTATGCTACCCATGCAAAGCTCGATAGCATTACTCTGCATTGGCAATGTTTTAAGTTTCATTTTTGTCTACGGAGCAGTGCGGTGCCAATCAGTTTAAGAGCTCAGGATAAATGCATCTATTAACACAGAGATTTTCTAAATTCTGAATTATTCCCTCACCAAAACGTTTTGGTTTTCATTTCTTTTGGGTTAGTCAATGAACAACATAATCAGCTAGTTTGTAACTGGTTTCACTTTTTGTTTGATAGGCTGACTGCAGTACGTGAGCTGGGAAGCCTGCAGGGAAATGCTTCCATTCCCCACATTTTTGCACTGAATTAAAAATGTTGCAAGAGAGTTTCTCATCATACCAATGGTTGTGTACGGAGGGGAATTAACCAGAAGGACTACTGAGGAATAAATTAGTCTGTCAGAGTTCTCTGCGTGGACACTTACTTTAGAACAATTAGTGAGTTTTGTGAGTGCCTACTGACTTCCGTCTTCATACCATGGATACTCTTCAAGCAGCAATTTATCTCACCCATATCCTTTTGTTTCCATAGTTGCTGCACAAAGAGAAACCAGTAACATTTATTTGCAGTATCGGAGGGTGGGGGGGGGGGGGTAAGGGTCCACATTTTCCAAAGGCCAAGCA
>VYZW01007479.1:1031-20751 GCA_013401315.1 Balaeniceps rex | reverse complement strand
ATATCATTCCTAAAAGAATGCTGTAAACACAAGGATCACTTGTTAATGGCATGGTGTCTTCATGCCACAAAATACTAAGCCTCTTCTTATACATCTAGAAAGCTAAAAGCTTTTTCTTAAGGCTATACTGAAGTTCCTTAAAGTTGGAGATGTTTGACAGCTCTTCAAAGACAATTGACAGCGATGGAGTAAACCTTAAATGTTTGATACATACAGTACTTTTTAAGAAAAGTATAGCTGTACTGGGGGAAAACATGTACCTTAGGGTTTTTTTTTAATAAAAACTGTTATGGTAACTCTTTTGGATGTTTATATGCATATTTGAATGCAAACAACTAAATAGTGCATCATTAAGGATAAGAATATGATAGATTTGAGAGTGGAATAAAGTTATGGTGGCATTACTGATATTGACTAAAGTGGTATGTTTGTGGCAGTGCATACACAATTATGGGTATGATCTCAACAGGAGCGTATCTGTATTCTTAAACTTAACCTGAGTAAAACTGAGAAAAGGAAAATTGTACATGAGATAACAGCACAGTGCTACTGTCTGTTTGTTTTCGGTTGCTTTCTTTAGATTTTAATCATA
Source organism: Balaeniceps rex (assembly GCA_013401315.1). NCBI lineage: Eukaryota > Metazoa > Chordata > Aves > Pelecaniformes > Balaenicipitidae > Balaeniceps > Balaeniceps rex. Next base: position 20,159 of record VYZW01007479.1, on the reverse strand, counting down.
GTCAAGAAGTTTCATTTATTTTTGTTCCTAATTCTGAAGTTATCATGTGTTATCTAACTTAAAAATGGCTGCAAAGATTCTGTTACACTACAACCAAAAGAAAGCTTATACAATTTTCTAATTTCCAAGTACAGGGTAAAGCTCTTAAGTAGGTCTGAACAAGTGAGAAATAAGGATTTATTTTGTGCTTGCTCACGTCAAACTGCTGAAGCTATGCAGTGATGTTTTAAAGCTTAAAATACTTTCTTTAGGTTTATGCTCTGAAACATTTGTTGGGATTTCTAGGCCTTACTGAGAGTTGACTCTCAATTGGAAAAAACAAATTTGAATAATGATCTTAATTTAAACAGCATTGATAAAATGTTTGAGTTACAAAATAATTCTCATTTACAAATTTGTCAAGAGGAGAAATAGAAATGTAGGTCTTACAAGCATCAGTTATTTTATCTGCTGTATAGGCAGCAGTGGTGAATAAATCATGTTTAATTATGTTTTACTCCCATGTTACTATGGAGAGCTGCTCTCAATGTAGGTTCTTCACTACACAAACATAAAATGTGTAGAATTGTCCAAGAAATGTTACCCTTTTAATTTGGTGGATGCATCTAACTTGACTAATGTTTAAGAACTATTACAAAGACTTAACATTTTTAAAGGAGTGGCACAGAGTGGCAGTCTTGGATGTCATAAGACTGGAATGCATCGAAGAGGTTTCTTCTATTTGACCTGTGTGTTCTCCCTCCTACTTTCCCAAAAATTCACTTTTCTTTTTGTCCTGAGGTTGGTGTGTCTGTAACCTATGCAGTTACAACCTACTGGTATCCAGCTACTGACAGCTGTTAGTTGCTTCTTGCTGTCACTGTCATTGTTTAGGTTTCCTTTGTTTTCCATGCTATAGGAAGCAATTGCTGGTAGCTCTCTGCCATTAGCAGACTAGATTAAGAAAGTTGTTCTTATGCTGTTAGCCCTGATTTGGTTAAAAAGCGTGGAATTGTCACTGCTTGTTTGTATTCAGATAAGGAGAAATTTGTTTATAGCTTACACAAGGTTGAGACAGTGAAATGAGAGATCCTGGCAGTTAGTGAGATATTGAGGGAGATGTTCTGAGAGTTTTAATCAGATCATAGGGCTGGAGCAATGAGTTGAAGAAGCCAGACTTCCATGAGAACATTTTAAGGTCATTGAACCTCCCAGCTTCCAGAACCTTACCAAGATCCCAGCAAGGAAAAGCAAAGAGATGGTTGCTGAGGAAAATGAGCGAGAAATAAGAATGAGATATGAAGCATTACCAAGAAGTAGTGCAAGAGTTGGAGGCAGAGGAAAGCCAATGGGTGGAGCAGAGATACGAGAACGTGTGATCATGAATAAATACGAAGCAAGCATCGAAGAGCAGATTGAAGTAAGAGAGGTGCATTTTTTTCTTTTCAGAAAAGGAAAGAGCGTGATGAAAATTAGTCAGATCAGGTCTTTGTTTTATGAGTTTCTGAGCAATTCAGGTATAGAATTCAACAGCATGAAATATGTAACAGGTGATGATGGAATAGAAATGAAAAGCCTAGGAAAAGAGTTGCTTTTTCTTAGTGTATCCTTGTTGTAGGAACTGTTCTATAGCATAAAACAAAACACAGTTATGTAGTACATGGCTGTAGGCAAAGATAAGATGCTGAATTGTAGCAAATCTGTAACATGAAATGGAACAAAAGGCGTGAGGATTAAGGCAGCCCCAGGATGTGCCCCAGTATTAATGGTTCTGTAACATACCTGTGCGTCACACACTTGTACAACTTTGAATACAGAAAAACTGATTGACATTCTTTCCTTTACCTTACAAGAAGACATGAAATGACAGGACTTAGAGGAAGTCCACGTATCTAATAGGAAGTCTATGCCAGCATGTGCAACAGCTTCACAGTGTGTTAAGGCAGAGACAGTCACACCAGAAACAGACCCAAGATCGAAGCATATTCCATTCATAACGCTACTGGCTGTGAAGAGACACGAGATCAGTGGTACTGATGGAGCAGGTGTATGAAGAGAGTAACATAAGGCTGCTCTTTTGTGTGATTTGTCAATACTGTGCTTACTCTAAAAAATACTTTTCAACTGATGTATGTCCCTAGATACATCTGCATTGACCTCTTGACCACAATTTACATTGTATTTAGCAATGGGACTGTTGGTTTAAGAAACAGGTGTAAAACAAACTCAAACTGGAGAATTCTTGGGTGCAAAATAGTGGTCAAAGGGATCCCTTTTTCTCCTGTTAACTTGTGAGCTCGCAAGCTCTTCCTCATGCTACTGTTTGGTTTGGAGACCTTGACAGGCAGTATTGGCTTTCCACTTGCTCCCAGTTGCCCTTAAATTCAGGCAGCTCAGAGAGAAATTATCACATGATACTTCAGGAAAAGGCTGCTTCTGTCTCTGGCATACTCTGCTACCTTTTAGCATTGCTGTGGCAGGAGGAAAAAATAACTGTTGTGTGTGAGGTCTGTAATGGTAACAGGTGATGCAAAATCACTTTAATCGTATGGTGTGAATAATTATGTTTCTGCTGCTTGTTTCCTGTACAACCTAAACATTTTCTAGTGTAAGCCTTTTCTTAGCAGCCTTTACTATTGCAAGGAAGCAGTTCAGAATTTACCCCAGCATAGTGATTATGAACTCTGACCTGTGTTTTTTTTTTTTCCAGATATGTTCAGGTGGACAATCAGAGATAAAACTGAAGGCCAGCTGGATGCACCCTTGTTAATTAGGTTGCAGGCCTGCATTTACTCTGGTGCAAGCTAGCTGCCGAAGTATACAGGGTGATACTGTGTAACTTGCGCTGGGGAAAGCTTTGGTGTAAGTTAACTAAATGCCAGCGCAGCTTTGCGTGTGGGTGGTGTACTCTTCTTTCAGATTCCAGTGTTAGTATAGGTGGGATGATGCAAACAGAATGAGCTACTTTATCGCTCACAGCCCTTGTTTGCTTCAAAACTGCTGCTTGTCTGATTAACAAACACAAGGTAATAAATATGTTTGATCATGATTCCCACCCCAAAAAAGGAGATTCAGCTGTTCTGTGTGGCAGTGACTCTGCATGAGTGCTAGGTCTAGAGCATCTGTTCAGCTGCTGCCACATGGGAGATGCTTTCTTGCTCTCAGCTGGTTTTATTCACTTGCAGCTGTCTATGCAAGGTCTTGCTTTTGAAAGAAGCCAGGGTGACTACTGTGAATGCTTAGCAGTTTTTTTTTACTGGGTAAAAAAAGTTACTGGGTAACTTTTTCACAAGACAGTTACCCAGTAGCACTGGTTGGAGGGGAGAGAAGCACGTACTGGAGCTGAAAGAACTATCCATGAAAAGGCTAGGGCTGGCTAACTTACTTTCTTCTCTTAGCATGTACAGTGGGAGAATGCCCAAGCTACATAAACGGTATTTCCACTTGTTTACCAAGACATTAATTTGCACTTGTTCTAGAGCTTTATACTTTGTTTAAACAACATGAGGAAATNCCCGCCATGTGTATCTGTGGTACTGATGTGATTTCACTGCTCGACTTGTTGGCAGGGCCTGGGATGGTGAAGCTGAAGACATGCAGTCATTCTGTTGATCTCTTTGCTTAAACTTTCGTTTAATGCTTTGCTCTTTGGGCCTTGGGACAGCACAGTTGTTATGTGCCACTTCTGTAATAAGGCTAAAATTTCTTATGTTCCTAGAGTTTAATTCAGACTTCTCATGAAACATCAGGCCATGTTAACTTGTTTTCCTCATCCTCACGTAGTTTTAGCTGTCCTAGGAATAAATTGCAAAATTACTGGTCATTTTTGGAGTAGGGAGCTTATGCCAGGGAAGTTGCAATTGTAGTTTAAATATCACAGTGGTGAGGGGTGTGTGTGTATAAGCAGGGCAAAACTTACAGAAAGACCCTTGACATTTTTTCCTAGCTCTGCAGAAATCCAGGGAGGGAGAATCTAGATGTAAGGAGTTTATGGGAGGGAATAAAATAGAATCATTCAGGTTGGAAAAGACCTCTAAGTTTATCTAGTCCAACTGTCAACCCAATGCTACCCATGCCTACTAAACCATGTCCCAAAGTGCCACATCTATATGGTTTTTTTTAACACCTCCGGGGATGGTGTCTCTACCACCTCTTTGGGCAGCCTGTTCCAATGCTCAACCACTCTTTCAGTAAAGAAATTTTTCCTAACATCCAATAGAAGTAAATGGAGTTGTGGGTACGTTAATTTTCTTAAAATCTGGGGGAGTTTTGTGTGTGCATGTGTTTTCTTTACACATTCACAAAGACTGTGCTGACCTTAACTGCTGGTTGGCAAAGGAAAGCTGAAACCTGGTCTTTGTGTTAAAGTTAGTGTGTTTGGGTGGCTTTCTTGAAGTGTTTTGGTTAATTACCTGGTGCGAGGTTAGACTGTAGTAACAAAATAATGCGAAAATAACGCTGCTGTAAAAATTAAAAGAGCAGTTTGACCAGTCAGTGAGCACTTGATGCTCTAATTTGTTGACCAAAGGTAATTAAGGACGTGAGTAACAGACAAAATAAGAAAACGCGTCATGCGTGACGGGGGTGATGGGGGAGGATCCGGTGTGGAGGCGGGCGGCGGCGCTGCTCCGGCGCCCCGCTAGATGGCGCCACAGCCCCTGCCGGCCTCCCTGCAAGCGGGGGGGGGAGCTACCCCCACCCNCCCCCCCCCCCCAAAATCGAAAAAAAACTTTTTTTTTTTTTTTTCTTCTGCTAGGTGTCTTTGCTAGCAGCAGGCGTGGCGTTCGCCTTCCTGAAATAGCCGATGCTTTCAGGGAAGGCTGGGTAGCTTTCCTTTTTTTTTTTTAAAAAAAAAAAAAGCATCACAAACCCAAACCCTTCTGCGCTCACCCTCAGCAGAAGTGAGTTATTGCAGCTGGCGTGAAGGCTGACCGCTCCTCCCCCGCTAGAAAATGCGAGTCCTGCTCGAGATAAGTGGGTGAAGTATTGCGAGGGAGCTGTGAAATTGCTCCCATTGTTGTATCTCTTTTTCTGGCTCGAGGGCTTCATGTTCAGGGCTGTCTCCGAACAGTCGTGTCTGTAGCTTGCCCGATCCCGAGCAGTTAGATTCTCACATTCAGATGGTAACGCTGCTGCCTAGTGAAGCGCCGCTGTAACAAGTTAGGCACCCTGCTGTCTTCATCTGGCTGAAAAAAAACAGCCTCCAGATTATGTGACATAGAGCTGGCTCTGGGAAATGTGGAATCATCCCTTTATTGGGTTGTATGCTAGTTTTCCAACACTGTTGATTTTTAAATTTTTTTTCTCCTGTGACCACAAGGATAGGGTGTAACACATAAGTTACAGCACAAACATCATTAATTGATTATGCCTGACTTGGTATTGACATGTCTTAAATGAATCTTCCTACCTATCAATTATAATGCAAAAGACAGCATGGGTCGTCTTAGCAAATAGCTGTGATGTATGATTTCAGAACAAGTATTTTTTTTTTTTAATTGCTGAAGCAAACATTTGTCTTAAGTCATCCGAATAAGTTTTCCTAGCCGCTGCTGGTGGAGGACAGATGATGCCTTCTTAATGCTGTTTTGCCAATGGCATTTCTTTGGTGAGGGCTGGAATTCCTATGGCCTCTGATTAGAGGGCTGTTGACGTCCTTTACAAAGTGAGGTGACAGTATCTGCAGAGATCCAGTACCATAACATGTAATACTGGTGACGTTATCCAGTGTTACAGCATGGCACCAGGCAGGGGCTGAGTCATGTAGAGGTTGTCATTTTCATGGGGTTTGCAAAGGCTGAATCAGTTCTGTAGTCTGATTCCCAGCATGGGCACATGAGCAGATCACCCCTGTGCAATGGAGGGGGGCAGCACAGCGTGGCGTGAGAGCACCACTCAGCAGCAGCAAGATCTTAAGAGGATGTTGCTGTCAAAGACTCTATCTCATGACACTATAGCTATTGTTCCAAAGTCCTGTTCAGAAACTAGGAATGCACATTTTTACAGCACTAAACTGGTCTGGACAGCATCTTTGTTTTGAATTTCAAGGGAAAAACATATAAGTAAAACATAGGCAGAACCCTAGCACTGTTGGCCCTCTTCTTCATCTGGTGCATGTGCATCATATGAAGCTGGTTAATAAGCTGGGTGGATTTGGGCCTGCTTGCACTATACGAAGATCTGGCCCCAAGGTTACCTGAGCTGTTATGAACATATGTAATTTTGCATGTATGTGAAATATATCATATATCCTTCGGTTTCTCTCTAACTTGGACTGTTTGTGTCTCTAGAATAGGTCTTTTTTCTGTCCTCTTACAGGTGACTGTAAGCACTCGAGAGCTGTCTGGTGGGAAATAGATCCCAATTTCCTTCCATTCTTCTCGATAGTGGCTTCATCTCTTTTTTTGTGACTGCAGTTTAAGGACCTTCCATGTTCAAAACGTGAGGCATAGATTATAGTGATAACTATACAGTTAAAGTCTCTTTTCTTGTTCTGACATTGCTTTATTTCTGTGAGACTGGTGTAGCATGAAGATGGTGAAGCTCAGGGAATGTGTTATGAGGAGGAACTGTTTGTTGCGAAGGTCTCTTCCTCTTTGCTGTGTGTTTGTAAGCATTTTGAGATGTCTGATGTCTGTGAAAGAAGCAGGTAGAACTTTAATATTAATTGGAGGGAAACAGCAACAGACTTTTTTTGGTCAACCAAGTTGAAGAACTTACACAATAAATTGTAGGTTGTTATATAATAGGGTTTCTTCCCCCCCCCCCAATAAGAAAGAATCAGTGGCTGTCTTTTCATTTCCATTCCATTGCAAAAACCCAGGGTGATTTCTCTTTGGCTAGTGTAGTGCTTCATACTGCTTTTGGAGCCTCTCTGTTAACGTGAACAAAGATCCTGACCTCTTTTGTGCATTCAGAGCTGCTGCTGAAAAGCTCTGTTTGGGAGCTGGCTTTTGTGATGTATGAAAGCACTGAATGATCACTTGGAAAAATCTTTGCTTCTCCCTCTGCCCTTCTCTCCTCTCCTGGAAGTTTCATGTCAGCTCAAAAACTGGTCTTCCCAATGATTTTAAATTGTATCAGGGCTATTGTGAAGAATTTGGCAATATGAAATGCCATTGATTGAGACAGACGTCGTGAAAGCACTTGCCATTAGACATCAGCTTAAACTCCACTTCTGTGTTTCTTGGGGACGGTCTTCCAGTTCATGCTATATAATTGCCCATCACTGAGGGTCTGCAGTGTCCCAACAGTACAAAGAATAGCACGATCACAAATATAAGTACGTTTTTTTAAATCGGGTATTTGAGAGCACAAGTAGCATCATTGAAACAGGTTTCAGAGAGCTGCTTTAAGAGATTTTACTTTGTCCTTAAGCTGAGAGTCTGTTGCCTTGGTACCCACATCACAGATGATACCACTTAATATTCTCTGGCCCTTGTGATACTAAAAGACAAAGAAATTAGGTCAAGGAACATTAAGGGTGAATTATCTTGATTTTTTAAGTTTAACAGAAAACTGTAGAGTTTATTGCACTGCCCTTCTGTCTGTGTAGAATTTTCCATTTTTAAGAGGAAAAATTGTAATTGCAAACGTGGATAATGATCATCTCAAAAATCAATTTGATTTTGATTTTAATGGCTACACTAATGTTTTGGCCCATTGTAATTTAATAGCTATAGTGACCTTCCTTGTAGGGATAACAGACTGACTCACTCTGTGTAGTCACGTAGACACGCATGCGCTCACTCACATTCAATTACATCTGTATCTAAGGAGCTACTGTTTAGTTCTGTGTAGCCTACTCAGAATCTGCTGCGAAATGTTGGGGTTTTTTGTGTGGAAGAGGAATTGTGGGTCCTAGACCGTGAGAGAGATTTTCTGCCTTTAACTGTAGTAAATGAACCATCAGTTGCTGGGTTTTAGTGAAGATGCAGCTGACCTCTGCAAAAGGCAAACCAGTGGAGATCAGGGGAGCCCAGCAGCTAGAGCCATGAAGTTGCTGTGAGGATGCTGCATTTCATTTTTTAGAAGCAAAGTAGCAGAACAAAAGATGCCTCCTGAGATAACAGTGGAGGCGGTCTGAAGAAGGAAGGTGGCCAGATGCCAAACCTGTGGGAGGAGTCCTTGTGACTGCAGAGATGGATAAGCAAAGCAAACTAGTATTGGCCTGCTGGTAGCCTGAGGGTGTAAATATACGCTGCGGTAGCTGGTTGGACGAGTTACCAGTGAGTAACAGAACTGTTCTGTGAGTGCAGGACCTGAGAGGCTTGGTGGTGTCTGTGCGCAAGGAGAAGAAAATGAAATACAGGGGGTACAGTTGTAGATAAAGGAACACCGGGGCTGATGGATTAAGTCTCTAAGTACTAATTTTGGTGAGAGCAGAGTCAGGGAAGTGACCCAGATTATTAAAAAAAAAAGTCTGTCTCAGTTAAGGAGCAGGGCATATTTATATGCAGAGTAATGTATACTTATACAAATATTTCAGTGTTTTTAAAATATAGTTGTAGTGTGTCCTGGTTTCAGCTGAGTTAGAGTTACTTTTCTTCCTAGTAGCTGGCATAGTGCTGTGTTTTGGATTTAGTATGAGAAGAATGCTGATAACACGCTGATGTTTTAGTTGTTGCTAAGTAATGCTTAGACTAGTCAAGGACTTTCTTTTTCAGCTTCCCATGCTCTGCCAGGTGCACAAGAAGTTGGGAGGGGGCACAGCCCAAGATAGTTGATCCAAATTGACCACAAGGGCTATTCCATACCATATGATGTCATGCTCAGTATATAAACCGAGGGGAGTTGGCCGGGGGGCAGCGATCGCTGCTCGGGGACTGGCTGGGTGTCGGTCGGTGGGTGGTGAGCGGTTGCATCACTTGTTTTCTTTTCCCTGGGTTTTGTTTGTCTCTCTCGTTCTCCTTTTCATTACAATTATTATTATTATTATTATTATCATTATTATTATTACTATTATTATTATTTTATTTCAATTATTAAACTGTTCTTATCTCAACCCGTGGGTTTTCTTACTCTTGCCCTTCCGATTCTCTCCCCCATCCCACCGGGGAGGGGGAGGGTGAGCGAGCGGCTGCGTGGTGCTTAGTTGCCGACTGGGGCTAAACCACGACATAGTGTCACGGCCAGCGGAGTATTAACACAAACATGTAATTAACATTGCAATAGAGTCATATGAATTACCGGTGAAGGATCTCAGTGGGATTGCAAATACATTTTGGGAACAGAGATCATAAAAGAAAATCAGGTGTTCAACGAGGTGCACTGTTCAGGAAAGATTAATAAAGCTAAAGGTATTGATAATTCTCTGATCACAGCATGACAGATGACAAGCAAAAAGGGATACGCTGGTCAAATAGACCCACTTTGGATTAAATATTTATGGGAAGGACGGTAAAAAGAAAAAAAAATAATTTACTGGTCTAGTGTTGGGGGTCTTGTCTGGGAGATACCCGGGCTTAGATTTAGAAATGGGTGGGTTTCTATAATTAAATTTGATCTGGAAAATCTAGATAGGGAAAACAGTAGCTGGGATTAGTAGGACCCAAGCAGTCTTGTGTTCAAGTAACTGCCAGATTTCTTCACTAATCATTGGCCTAATAAAAGTCATTGGTACTGCAGACTCCTTTCATGATCAGCAGCAAGGAAGTTACCAAATAATTGGTTATCAAAACCAAACCAAACTGCTTGGATTGACTGAATGCCAGTAGAGTTCCTTTAAATTGAAAGTCAGTTAAAGAAAACTAAAGATGCCTTATTTCAGGAAAGCAAACTTTGAGAGTAGTAACGAGCAGAGCAAGGGGGACTAATGAGCTCAAGGACTTGGCTTTAGAGGAGTCTTGGAGCTGCTGACATCAAAAGTGCAGAACCTTTCTCGACTTTGAATGAAGACAAAAGCTTTATAGGGAAGTGCTGCAGAGTCAAATGGAATATGAAACACCATGTCTGGCAGAGCGGATTTTATGGCCCTTTGAGAGGATGAGTTTAGATGGATAAAATAGGGATGAATACAAAAGCTAGATAAAGAAGAGATAACAGTAAGTTTTGCTGACAGGGGGATTACAGGACTGGAGACATGTTTTTAAACAGCCTTGAGGGGAAAAATTCATATTGAATAGTTCAATTCATGATCTTGCATAAAAACTAGCAGTGTTTTTAAGGATGGATTAACATGGGCAGTCAGACGGTAATGGGGTAACATCCCTTTCCCTTGGGCTCTCCCAGTGCTAGGTTATACGTTGTGGTTACAGTCCTCCTAGCCAGAACACGTCTGTGGCCAGGCTCTGGAGTGCCAATGAAATTTTATAGTTATGAGGCATCAGCAACACGAAGAGGATGGTGATGTGCTTCAGTGAGGACAGGGCTAATGAAAATGGGATGAAATGCAGCAATGCAAAGAGTTAGGTGAAGAAATTAGTGACTACTATCAAGAATTACTCTTACAAACCAAGAGCATAGCACTTGGAAACAGCAAAGTATGCTGGGCATGCTGGATGATCAGAGGTTCACAAGGAGTCATAGGGGTGCAAAGTAACCAGGACAAAAGTATCTATGATCCTGATGTCTTAAGGTACCTCAAATGAGGTATTGGCAGAAGGGAAGGAATTACTAACTCCGCTGTTCAAGGTGTTAATGTGCAATGCTGTATACAGTTCCAGTCTCCCATTTTCTCCACAGTCTCCAAAGCGGAGTGGCATGGAGTGAAGGGACACTTGGATGATCAGGAGAATTTAAATCCTCTAAGAAGATGAAAGCTGAGAAATGACAATTGTTGCCTGTGAATACATCAAGGGGATAAACTCTGGCAGGAAGAACAGCTCTTCAGTGTAAAGGACAAAACTGGCCTAAAGAGGAATGGATATAAGCTCCAAGAAGTAAATTTGGGCCAAAAGATGATTCCTAACCATGGAAGTGGTATCTTACCAAAAAGAGCGATGAGGATGAAGACTGCAGGCGGGTGTAAGATGGTGCTTAAGGAATCCCATGACAGGGCAGAGGTCCCTTTCAGTTCTCTGATCCAGCGCCCTGTTACCAGCGTGTGCGTGCAGGGTTTGCAGTTTGTAAGGAAGCATCCAAAGCGGCACGGCGCTACCGTATCCCACTGAAGTCACAGGGCACATGTTAAGAGGTGAAGTGTAATTATCTGACTTGGAATCTGTCCTCAACACCAAAAGTAATGCTTGCCTCTGTGAAAAATCAAATTAGATCCCTGAAGACACTTGGTGATCTGGATTTTATTTTTATGCATCTTCCAAAAGACTAATAATAGTTGCTTTGGGGACTTCAGGGAGCTCTCATTCCTTACACTATTGTCACTGTCAAAAGAAGAAAATCCACTGGATGGGCCTGGTCTGTCAGAGGCTCAAGAAAAAAAATGTATTGGATGCCAGCAGTTTAAATTGGGTCGTGTCTGGACAGAAGTTTTATTTCTTGTGGTAAAGCCTATTATTAAGGATACTGTGAATGACTCCTGTTACGCTTTAAAATAGTTTCTTTGGTCTCGGATAAATGCAGCTCTGAGTGTCTTGGAAGTTTTGCCTACCAAAATGGTGGTAGACAAATCAATTCCTATGTGCAATGGATTTGATCTCTGTCCTTAAGTCGCCTGTTATCCTTATTAATCTGAATACAAAGCTGGGTAAAAAAAAAAAATTGATGCCTGGTTATTAATATCAGTATGGTACTACTCTTCAACCTCCTATAACTTCAAACACTGAAAATGGCTTTGGCAAAGATTTCACACAAAACTTGAACCAGGCTCCCTAAACTGTTCAAGATTAGAGCTTTTAGCAGAGGGTAAACCTTTCAAAATGAGTTCTTGGACTCTGGAAACAGGAGAGTCCAGTGAACTGCTCACCCCACTGGGCTGCCTATAGGGCTCTCGCACTCCTGCCACCGTGTGCCTGGTTGTACAGGAGCTCTCTTCCCCAGGCATTGGCATGTTGTTTTGGAGGCTGCCGAGGTGATGGAGTCCTGGGTCTCAGACACAAATAAGAAAAGACATAGATAAGGAAAGACAAAGAAATGTAAGAGACAAGAAGGATGTAAAAATGCCATAATGAACTCGTGTGTCTTGAGAAAACCTCTAATCTAATGAGAATGGATTTTGTTTGAGAGATTGTACTGGTACAATTAATTATTCATGGCAGCGACATCGTTAGGATTTCATTTTATTTAAAGGCCTCTAAGTGACTTGGAAAATTGGGTTAAGCTGAAGAGGAGTTTCAGGAGAGAGACAGGGGAAAGCTTTTCCTTTTATTGGCTTTGTCTAATATTTTCTAGATAGCTCTTAGAAGTACAAACACAAATTACACTCAAGCTCTAACATTCCTGCATTAAATGTGGGCATAAATTTGAACCACATAAATACGAGATCTGGGCCAAATGGGAATGTAGATGGCTTTTTGCGGGACGAGTTAGATACCATTTAAGCGACCTACTGTCACTCGTTGGGGACTTGCCATGTTTCAGTGCTGTACATTAACACCAGGCTGTGATGGGTGGCTCCTCGTCTGCATTTCCAAACTTGGGCTCCTAATGTCTCACGTAGCAGAGTGAGGGGCTACACGGCTTTTCTGCTTGTTCTGAAGTAGCATAAGTGTAGGCACAGATGGAGAATCATGGGGCCCTTGCCCTAAAACCAGAAAGGCTTTAGCTGAGGTACATCCAAACCAAAGTTTAGTAAGTCCTTCCCTTGCTGCAGTAGAAAACAAAGGCAGAAATGGCCCTAAAAACCAATAGCAGCCAGCCTTCTCCTTCATGCACAGTAGCTAAAGCTCTTTGCACTTGACCACACCACCAAGTGTATTGCCCATATTGACAGGCAAAAGCACTTTCCTGGATGGCTTCCCCCTTCCCTAGAGAGGACAACCTGTATGCCAGCCTGTGTGGGGTGGGTTGTGTGCCCACAAACAGCCCTGTAGTATGGCCTGAGACCGTGTGCCCTGCAAGGCACAGCTCATGGGAACAAGGCAGGGATTACCCTTCTCTGCCTCCCTGGTGAATCTGTACCTGATTCACAGATAGGTTACGCAGCCTCAGAGCTGCTAACACTTGTATGCTGTTGAGCAGATTTTTTTTTTTTTTTCCCTTTAACACATGGATGCTTAGCCTGGGAACTATCCAGGCGTCTGAGTGTTTAAAAAGTCTGGTTTTCTTTTTCTTTTTCTAATGTTTATTTGCTCCTTCCCTTGTAATTCTCCCCATTAACTCATGGACATCATTCAGGGACAGATTTAAATCGAAGCAGACAGACTCCAGTTCCGCTCTGTCCCTCAAACAGTGGAGATTTGTTTAAGAGCACTGTTGGGAGCACCGTTGGTATGACTGGAATGCTCAGGGCTTTATTTTTCATTTCGCATCACGTGCGAACTAACCCGGCTACAGCTTGAGATGTTCACGTGGCCGTGGTGGTACCGTCTCTGCCTCGGTTGGCTGAGGGTTGTGTAAATTATTTACAACAGCATTACTGGGGATGCTCACAAACAATGGACTGGCCACCAGGAGGAACGTGGGGGATGAAGATCATATGGACCGAGGCTCAGGGCCTTGGGAAATCACATTGGGCAATGGCTCTTCAAAATGAAAAACCATGTCTCCAAGTACTGGTCTGGATCCAGTTTCAGGCTCGGCCTGAAACCCAGAAACAATCACTCTTTTGCTTTGATGTCTGGAAGGGTTTGTTTCATAACATTTATATCTAGCTGACACTGGGAGGGAAAAACCCTATTGAAATTTTTTAATTAAGAAGAAGTTTCACTAAGACAATTGCCATTTGTCCTAAATCCCCAAGCGTTGTCTTACATGAAAATCCACAACAGCTCCAAGCTCCCAAGCTCGGCTCACCTGAAAACAGCCAGGCCACAGCAAGGTTTTGGCTGGCATGAAGGTTGTCAGGGTCAGTCCTAAATCAGAAGAAAAAGCAGCAGCTGTTGCTGCTTTGCTAAAGCTGTGGCTTGCCAGTGGCATCTCCCAGGTGATGTCTTGGGCATCTTGTTGGAGCTGCAGCTCAGCCAGACTGGGAAGCCACAGCCGTACAGCCTCTCCTGCACCTCCCTGCTGGTGGTCACTGAAGCAGGGTGTGCAATTTCTTCCTAGGAAGGCTAGAGGCATTGCAGGTGAATCTTTCTGAAATGTGGAGTGCCTCTAGTTGCTGCTGCAATGTGAAGATATGGAGAGTGCTCAGCACCTTGCAGATCAAGGCTTATTAGAATAACGCGGCCTCCTAAAGCACATGTAGGCAAATGCATTATACTGCCACAGCATTCTCCTGGAGAAGCTGGCAGCTCATGGCTTAGATGTGTACTCTTCGATGGGTAAAAAACTGGCTGGATGCCCGAGCCCAAAGAGTTGAGATGAACAGAGTTAAATCCAGTTGGCAACTTGTCACAAGCGGCGTTCCCCAGGGCTCAGTTTTGGGGCCAGCCTTGTTTAATATCTTTATCAGTGATCTGGATGAGGGGATTGAGTGCACTCTCAGTAAGTTTGCAGACGACACCAAATTGGGCGGGAGCGTTGATCTGCTGTAGGAAGGCTCTGCAGAGGGATCTGGACAGGCTGGATCGATGGGCCGAGGCCAACTGTATGAGGTTTAACAAGGCCAAGTGCCGGGTCCTGCACTTCAGTCACAACAACCCCATGCAACGCTACAGGTCTGGGGAAGAGTGGCTGGAAAGCTGCTTGGCGGAAAAGGACCTGGGGGTGCTGGTTGACAGCCGGCTGAACATGAGCCAGCAGTGTGCCCAGGTGGCCAAGAAGGCCAACGGCATCCTGGCTTGTATCAGGAATAGTGTGGCCAGCAGGAGTAAGGAAGTGATCATGCCTCTGTATTCAGCACTGGTGAGGCCACACCTCGAGTACTGTGTTCAGTTTTGGGCCCCTCAGTACAAGAAAGACATTGAGGTGCTAGAGTGTGTTCAGAGAAGGACAACAAAGCTGGTGAAGGGTCTGGAGAAGAAGTCTTATGAGGAGCAGCTGAGGGATCTGGGGTTGTTTAGTCTGGAGGAGAGGAGGCTGAGGGGAGACCTTGTCGTTCTCTACAACTACCTGAGAGGAGGTTGTAGTGAGGTGGGTGTCAGTCTCTTCTCCCAAGTAACAAGGAATAGGACAAGAGGCAATGGCCTCAAGTTGCACCAGGGGAGGTTTAGATTGGATCTTAGGAAAAATGTCTTTACTGAAAGAGTGGTCAAGCATTGGAACAGGCTGCCCAGAGAGATGGGCAGCCTGGAGGTATTCAAAAAACCTGTAGACGTGGCACTTTGGGATATGGTATAGTAGGCATGGTGGTGTTGGGTTGATGGTTGGACTAGATGATCTTAGACATCTTTTCCAACCTTAATGATTCTATGATTCTATTAATTGATTTCCAGTGAAGAGCTTGAGATGTCTCCTTCAGGTGGTGTTCCTTTGGGCAATGTTATCCCATGTTTTGCGGTGGACATCGCATAAGGGTGGACTTCGCTGCTCCTTCTGGTGGTGTACTTAAGACTGCTTGTTTTTCTCCAGCTGCAGCTGGGGAGGATTGGAAATGTCTTCCCACAGTGTCTCATCTTAATCAGTTTGAATAGGTGATTGTTTTGGGCCATGAAGCTTCTCTCTCGATTCTCTGGGGTCCTGCTCATGCTGCTCGCCAAGAAGAAAACTTTTGCACATTAAACACTGGGGCTCACAATCTCCCCAAACTTCCAATAGACGAAATGTGGCTGCAGCCTGAGTGTTTATTTAGACTTCAAGAAGAAAGAACCACAGAAGGAAAAAAATCTATCCAAATAATAAGACCTTTTCTCCTGATGACTTTTTGATGACATTATTTTGGTGGCTAGACACTTGACTTTACAGTATGTAAATATTCATTTGTTTTCCCATATGAGGAGAAAAGTCAAGTCAAATAAATTCAAGTCAATTTGGTACTCTCATTTCTCTCCTTTTAAAAAGTTCCCTATTATTTTTGCAACTAAGTAATATGTGTTTGACTAACCATTCATTTTTCCCATGAGTGACCTTGGATAAACACAATAATTTTAAAAATAGAGGTGAAAAGTAACTTCTCAGTACGGTGATCCTAGCACAGAGCAGTTCTTTTATCATTCATTGTCCACCATGGCAAATGTAAACTTTAATCCTGTATGTGAAAGTTGACTGGTCAATTTTTAACTCAAAGGAAAATGGTTTTCCTTTGGTACTGGTTTGCACAAACTTGAATTACACTTCCTGGGACTGTAGTGACACTATTCAAAGTGTTGAAGTGCAATGATGCTTTTTCTAAGCATCCATTATTAAATCTCAGTCATCCAGATCCTTGCTAAGCAACACTTCTGAGGATGTCCTTTAGCTCCAGCCCAATTTTTATCCAAGTGAATTTCAAACCCCCTCTTCACTTTATTAGAGCAGTCTGTTAGCAGCCGGAAAACAGCCTCGTTGAATCAGGGCAGTACAAGTACGCGTTGCTTTACAAATACAGATCCAAACTACCACCGGGTGTGCAAAGGTTTGTGTTTCTGGGCTCAGTTGGCCTGTTACTGTACTTCAGAGAAACTTGCACACTTTGATCCTGTTGACTTCAGTGAGAATGAGTACCCCCTTTGGTGTAGACTTAACTGTTTTCCTCATTTGGAATGGTTTTTGATATGTCCTTGCCTTTGACTATTTGTTTAACAAGTCAACCCCTTCTTTTGGGAAGACGAGAGACTTTGGGGTCTTTCCTCTCTGTTCTTTGTAAGGAGAAACAGTAGCTCCTTCTGCAGGGCAGTAAGGAGGAACATCACGCAGTCCTAAGGCAGGAACTGGTGCTTGCTTTGGTTCCTTTAAGGGTCTTTTTTCCCCTAGCAAACCAGGGAAAAGCCCTTAGAAGGATGACACCATGTGTTTTTTCTCAGGAGAAGAAACCCATTAGTCAGAAAAACTAATGGCATCTACTAAGCTGTGTTATCTCAGGATGAGATGACTTGAAACAGCATCAGCTGGGAGAAAGCTGGTTCTAAGCTACAGCTGATATAAACTAGCACAGTCCTGGCAGGAGCCTATAGAAAGGCTGGGAGCCTTGTACAGCTGGCAGGAGAGTGTTTAATGTTGTTAAGTCTGTAAGGGGTTGTTGGGTCAGCTTGGTCTGAGTTAGTATTGTGAGTGGCTAGGAAGTTCCTTGTCCTTGAGGACTGTGTTGATAAATACAAATTTTGAGAGTGTTGAGTGTCCCTGAGCCAGCAGTAAAATGCTGTAGGTGGGCTGTGTGGGAAAGGATAGGTGAAGAGAACTAGGTGCCATTTTTTCATGGATACTGTTCCTTTGATTTGGGCGGACTGGTGTGACTACAAGGCAAGTCATCTGGGGCTAAAAGGTAAGTGGAAAACTGATTTGCCTTCATGGAGACTGATAGGAGAGAGGGGAGTAGAAGTTTCGTGGAAGTGGGTAAAAATAACGTGCAACTAAACAACTTGGAAGCTGAGCAAGGAAATACAAAGCTAAAAGAAAAAAAATGTCATCAATCCTAAGCCTGAAGTCACTTGCTAAGACTTCTTGAAGGCACCTGGATGTCTAGCTCCCATCCTTTCTCAGTGCCTTGAGTAGCTAGAAAGTACTTTAGATGTTTGTGCAGAGCCAATATGGAAAGGGACAGCTGACAAAGCTATGCTGGAATCAATTCAGTTTGGTTTAGCAGAGCTGGCTGCTAAAAAATGCCTTTAGCAAGTTCTGTTTTGGCTGCCTCCTCTCCTGGGAGTTGTGTGACCTGTGCTGGACTTGCTGCTTGGTTCCTTCCCCCTCCTCCTTCCCCTTGGCTTTTGCGGGCTTGGACCTTCCCCCAGAACTGGCTGGTGTTAGTTTGACATCACACCCCGGCAGTGATAAGCATGTGTCTGCTTTTTTTTGAACTGGAGGTTGTTTAAATACATCAGTGAAACACTGTGTACTGGGGAACAGGAATAATAAACTTCTGAAAACTCTAAGCTCCTGGCTGGTGCCAGGAGAATGAGTGATGAAGGCTTTCGCCTGCAAATCCCAGCACTAACAGGGCCCCTTATTTTGGTCTAGTGGGTCTCTGTATGTGGGTGCTGGGTGCGGTGGCATAATTTTAAAGATGTGAAATGATTTGTCCCGTTTCTCCCACTGCATGTCCCAGGATACTGGGAGCAGAAATCTTGGCTATTTGAAGGGGGGGGGAGTGGTTAGATTTAATGAAAGTACAAGTTCCATTATTCTTCTTCCAGCCCTTAATTATTTTTTCTGCTTGCTTAGCTCACACATGGGAAGGCTATGCAGTTTGGTCCCCGATTCTCAAGAAGTTTGAAAGTAGACCAGTGTATATTCCTCATAGGTGTTTTAATGCTTTACTATACAGATAGGTACCTATGTTGCTTCATAATGTTGGATGGTCTTCCCCTAGTTTAGTACACAGAACTGGCTAGATTGCTGTGCATTTTATACTCTTAGCAGCTAAATATTTAGTCCTCAGAAATAATCCTTCTTCTCAGAGCCAATTCTTTTCCCAGTTGGATCTCAAAGCTGGACTTCAAAGCTCCATAGAAATTGGAAGTTGAGACCCATCTATATTATTCTTATACTGTAACAGCTGCTGTATTTGAAGCACACTATAGCTGTACTTGAACTGTAAGCTGCCTACCCAGGTGTCAGCAGAATTTAGGTCAGAGCTCAGCAAAGACTGAATGCTGAAATCCTGTTACTCAGCTGAATTTTGTATTAGAGTACCTCTGTACCGAACTGCGGTTGTGGTAGTGACTGCAGTGTAGTCATAACACAGTCATTCTTGAGTATCCCATTAGGCACCTAATACTCTCCAAATTTTAGGTTTACATCACCTGGGAAGTTTTTGTCTTATAGCCATGGTGCTTTGAAGCCCTCAGAAAGCCTTGCAAGGTTGTTGTAAATCTTCAAACTCATTGTGTGTTTTGATTCTAAAGTGAAAAGACTGTGTAAAGAGGAGTTGCACGTTGTGGGGTGGTTTTTTTTGCATTTCTATTAATTTCTTTCCCAGTAATCGGGGCACGTGCAAAAACACTGTATGCCGCTCTGACTTTGTGTGAGCTGTCCTACTGTGAGTGAGAGGATCTGGCTGTACATGGCTGCATGGCCCTAAGGATGAACGTGTCTGCATAGCAGTGCCATGGAGGTACCACGTGTTCTAGATGGGTG
>VYZW01007476.1:1532-11782 GCA_013401315.1 Balaeniceps rex | reverse complement strand
TAAACAGTTTTCAGGCCTTTAGGAATTAAGAGGGCACAGAACTGGAAGGATCGTCTTTTGTGTATTTTACCGTGGAAGTTAATGTTACATAAAGTAGACTGATAAGCAAGATATTATTTATGGTAGTAAATATTAACTAAATATGTTGAACAAGTCTTTTTGTATGAAATTAGGCAGGCTGCCACTCTTTGCTGTCAGTGAAAAATCCGAGTTGCAAGTGTTTTCCCCTCACTAGATAGCTTTGCAATTTCTGTGCTGCTGAACATGGAGGAGTTTAGAAAACACCCTTTTTTGCCACTGTGGATGATTAGTAATTACTCTGGCTTCAGGGAATCATTCCATTTCTTTGTGCAGGAGTGTTTTGTTTTTCATTTTATCAGGTCCTAATCATGCCACTGTGGCTTGCTTTATAAAAGCTGACTTTGAGAAAGGGTCAGCGTTTATGTGAGTGCATGACTGGGGGTGAGGGAGATGCACAGGGCTGAGGCGGAAGGAAGGGCTGGGAAGGGTGCTAGGCAGAATCTGTCTGGCAATACAGAGCAAGGTTGTTCTCCCATCCGAGGAAACAAAATAAGTCATGAAGTCACACCCTGTCCTTCAGTTCCAGACAGAAAACAAAGTCTAGATTTCTGCTTCTCTCTTACTTAACTCTGTGTATCTTGTTAATACTGTCTATGTATGTCTTCTGGGAAATGTTTTTCAATTGCCTGAACGTAGCTAGCCAATTTAATTGATTTGATTCCCTGAGAAGCTTAAGAGGGGTATAAAAAATTAGATCTTTTTCTCTTAAACGAATTCATATATCTGAAAGCGTTTCCCATTAGACGTTGTTTGGGATTATGAAGTATTCTACTAGTGCTTTGTGATGGGCTGGTTTTGTGCATGATTTCTATGTCTATACACTCAGCACTCTGCAGGATAAATGGTAACTCTTTTAACTGTGTATTGTAAGTTCTCTGCTGCCTTCGGAGTAGCTATTGGAGAGTATTGGAAAGCATTATCTCCCTGCTTAGGGATTTGTGCTTTTGGAGCAAGAACATGTGCTTGCTGTCCTCGCTGAGGAACTGCAAATGACACAAGTACTGTGTCATCAGTGAAGCCACAGGTAACTCACAAGTTGTTTCCATAGTTGAGAAGGTTGCACAGCTTTAGTGCAGTAAGGTGCTCCTTCTTTGCACAAGCTGTTGGTTTATAAATACCGTGGGGAACATGTCTCTCAGTGCTTCTCTATGAGAGAGAGAGAGCGAGCAACCATGAGAAGACATTGAGGAGAATGCGAAATGCAAGAGGAGAATCCTGCATCTTTACAGCCCCAGCTCTTCCCCACATAGTTGCTGCTTTCTTTTAGGAAATGGATGAGGTGGTGATACTTTTTTCTGTACTGGTTTGCTGTAAATTCAGGCTTAAATTCCAGGCAAGATTAGAAATAGAGGTTTGATCTGGATTTGAGCAAACTGCTGTCACTAGAGCTACGTTTGATTAGTCCAGTGCAACCTTTCAGGTCTGTGGTTCCGATGGGCGCTGACACTAAATTGAGTAAGACAACCTTGCAAAGTTAATGTAAAAGGACAGCGATGCCTTCTCTGTGTGAAATTCATCACAGCAGCATACCTATCTGTAAAATCTCTACTGCTAAGAGGAAAGGAAAATATTTGAAAACGAAAGCAGTGTTCTGAAGCAAGCCCTGTGGTTTGTACCGTGTTTCAGGGATGCTGTCAAGGCTGGTAAATAGAAAGTTTGTCCTTGCTTATGCCACCTCTCTTTCTAGGTACTCCAAGATAGGCAGGAATTCCAGCTCCCTCTTGTCAAAAAGCATAGGAACAGCAGAAGAGCGCTGTGGTTTTAGTTCAGTTTGTCTTTCTTGGCCTTAAGGGACATCATCATCGTGAGTTTGGAATGATCACTAATGTGTATTTTCCATAGAGTACAGTGGCTGTCCATTTTCTCTGAGGGAGAATGCCTTCACTTATTTTTACCTCCTGCTTCGAGGAACCTCAGTATTCTACATAGAAATTAAATTTTGTTCTTCCTTTTTGAGAGCCAACTCAGGGCAACGAAAGCCCTGTCCTTGTATCCGGACAGAGTTCACATTCTGGTCTTTGTCACTGATTTTCTAGTGCAAGTTCAGGTGAGACTCTGTGAGGCTCCCATGAAAGGCCTGTATGGAGAGGCTCAGTCGCAATAACTTCATGCCAGTAGCAGTGCTGCTGTAATTGTAATTGCAATATGTAATTAAGGTAATACGGAGCTGTATTACTCACATGTGCAGTTTTTTCATTAGAAATGTATGATTGTATTTAAATTCTCAGGTGACATAATCCAATATAGCCACTGACACCTGCAACTGAGGCAAAAATGCCAATGTAATCATAAAGACCTTTACACTTGGTTCACTGAACCTGACATCATTTCAGTCTAACTTGTCTTTCAATCTAATCAGTCTGTACTAGAATTTAAATTCAGCATTTTGCTTATATATTGTCATGGTTTCTGTCTGGAACATTAGACACTGGTCTTTTTATTTCCCCTCCTGAGCAGCATGATGATAAGCAGTAAAGAGCTCGGTGGTAAGAGATTGTTGAATGATTGAGGAAAGCATCTAAAATTCTGTGACTTTCATATGTGGGTATCTCTACAGCTGATCCACCCCCCGAACAGTATCTAAGCAATGTGGGTGTTCTCAGAATTCCTTTTTGTCTTCCTCTTCTTTCACTAGTAAGGTCTGAACCAGGATCCCTTATCTGAGCATCCTTTAGGGTTGTATATATATGGTATTTTAAAACGGAGTTAAAAATTGGATGGCTCAGGCTCAGATGGTCAGATTTAAATTAGTTTATTAGTTACCAATGTTTTTCAGGCATTTAAAATGATTTATTAAGTACTCCAGATGATTAAAATATGGTCTTTTTCTCCTTTCCAACCTCCCTCTTAAACTGCTTGGAAAAGGAAAAATGAAGAATTATTTTCGTAACAGTACTGAGGCGTCCTAGTGCAGGATTATTATTTATCTGGAAAGCAACAGAAGAAATTTTCAGCGGAAAGCATCAAAATGTGATTTCTAAAAGCTCTGAACCAATGAAGAAAAAATAAAATATAATAAAGATTTAAAATGTATCATTTATGAGGTTATCTGAAAAACAAAGCAAAGCCTTATGATTAAAACAAAATTGTGGAGTTGGAGAGCCACCTCTCCCAATTTCTGAATGTGTAGCTGTAGCCCTGGTTTTAAGGTGGTCATCTTCTAAGATAGCTAAATTCTGCAGTTTGAAGCCCAGAATCGTTTATGCCACAAAAATCTTGAATCAGAGCTCATTGTTGTAACTCTAATGAGCTATAGTGCAAGCCCTAACAGCAAGTAGTGCTCTGAATGGCTGTTATGAGGAGCAAAAATCATCCATTAAAGTTCTTCAGTGATGATAAAATGTGTGTCAGACCCAGGCTGGCCAGGACCTGTGATTGCAATTTATTTCTCCAAATGTGCTGCATAAAATTTGTCCTCTAAACTATTACAGTTGTGTTTTCTCATCCGCAGCCTTAAAGTCAAAATTCCCTGCTTCTGTAGTTCTTTGCTGGTGTGAATGTTCTTGTGTGTGTTTGCTGCTATTCTGAAATTTTGTCTAAAGTAATATTTAGCAACGATTTCTTGCTGGTTTTTGCTATTGTCCTGGCTAAACTTAGGCATTCCATTTTTCCCAAATGCTTGTCTATCCTGTTTTAGCATATAACCATCTGCTTATTTTTCTCTTTTGTCACTCTTGTTCTGGTTTCTTTTTCAGACAGGCTTTTCAGTCTCTTAGCCATTATTCTGATGCATCCGAGATGCAGGTTATTGATGAACAGATCCTGCTAACCATTTACACGCATGCAAGTACTGGGCTTTGGCATAAAATGTCCCCACACTTCCTATCAGACATGTTCTGGTGCACTATGACGTGTTGTATGGTGTACTGTCCTGTGTGTTTCACAGGTGGTAATAGAGAAAGCATGTCATCTAATGTTTAGAGAAAGGAGCCCTGAATCAGTGTCTGGTTCTGATACCAGCTCTGTCAGAGTCCAACTGCCACGTTGGGCAAATTCCTTCATTCTTCTGCCTCGTAGTTCATGAACAAGGAGTGCTGTGACAGGCAGGCGATGCAGGCAGTGATGATTCGTCACAGTGAGGCATCGCATTTGCACGCTGTTGTTCTGCCTGAATAGCGTCTCCCCAGCTCACCAGGGCTGCCTGGCACCCCTCGCTAGCCCATGTTCCTATTGATGTCCACCCAGCGTGTTTCACATTCATTAATTCACATGTGAAATGGGGAGGAATGCTATTTATCCCACCAAATCCACCCCCACACGTGTTACATGAGTTGAAACATGCCTTGATAAATGTTTGTGATGTGCTGCAGAGTCTTCAGCTATAAGATGCTGTGCCAGGACACCATGAGGAGAGAGATATGTCTGGGTCCTGGAGAAGGGAGTTGGGTGTAGGGAACAGGCACTGCTGAGGGCTGTGTTTCAGGTGGCTTTACAACACTTTCCATTAGTTAATTTTGGTCCTTCCATTTCTGTGTAAATCCACACAGTTCTTCTAGCAGTTTCGTTAGCCTTTATTTTCACTCATTCAGAAAAGCATGTGAAGTAGAACTAAAAGATGAAAGCATTATTTACAATCTGTCATCATGCTGTGTGCTGCTGATCAAACTTTTTCCTCTTGTTTCTCCCGTGCTCCCAGATAAAATGAGAGTTGCTGTACATAGTGCACCAGGAAGTCATGAGGGTTAATGACTCATCCCTCGGTGCTCTGAACGTTACAGAGTTCTTGAACGGGTTTTTATCTCTAAATACAGCTTCTGCATTTCTGAAGCTGAAGGATGCAAGCAGGTATTTTGAAAAGCATCTGTTTGCATCCAAGTCATGCACTCCAAGAGCTTTATGTAACTGTTGTTACAAAGTTTATTGGAAAAGCAGTGGGAGGACTTCTGCCACCAGTTAAGTTGCTTGAACAGTAGAAATGGCAAAGCTTGCACTGTTTTCAAATGAGTAGGGCCAAAATTCTGCCCACTTGCTTGGGCCTGCCGTTTGGTAAAATGGAAGATAGATTATGAAAGCGTTTCTAGTGAAAGATAAATTTGTAGGAATTGTTGCATTCAATACTTTTCCTTTTTAAGTAGAAACAATATAAAGAGCTTAATTCAGCACAGAATAAATCTCAAGTTTTGTTGCACCGATGGTATAAAACTAGGCTGCTCTGCTCAACATTTGCCTTTAAACTGTTTATATTACCTAAAATGTCATTCCAGAGGAGAGTTTGGCTTAAGACTGCAGTGAAAGCCATTTTAGTCCATGTATGGACCTAGTCTCCCAAAGCTATTTTAGTGAGTAGCTAGAAAATATTTTTTAGTGAGCCATAATTTCATTTGTGTTTATCTGCATTGGCCAACTTCATGAGGGAGCTACGCTGTTCTGCAATTCTGCTCTGCATTGTTTCAGGGAAAAGACAGGAATTTTCAGGTGCAGGCTGGCGTTGTGTTTTTTTTAAACACTTTATTTAAAACCACATCTTGAAATCACTGTGTTCTCAGTTTAGCTACTGAGGAATGAAACCCTTCTGTGCCTAGAAGAGGCTCTGTTGAAAAAATTACATCCTCTGTTGGTGTTAATCAACATTGCCTTTAACAGAACTAAGCCATTTTAAACCATTGTAGGCACTGGTTCCAGCTTTCACATCTCAGCCTTCAGAAACTCATTAATTTCTCTTGTTAGAACACCGTGATAGGTGAGTGAAGAAGATCCGCTGGTTCAGCAGTGGAATGAAAAGTCTTTGTTCAAGCTTTTATCCTTGGGACTACATCGTGGCAGTTCTGCAGAAGCCAGATGTAAGGATATGGTGTAGAACTTCGCTGCTCTGGGAATAGCAGCTGGGTATTTGCTTGCAGGACAGCTTCCCTTAGGGTGGATCCCCAAAGGGTGGTAAGGAAAGTGTATTTGTTTGACTGTATTTTTAATTTGGCATTATGCCATGCTAAGGAAATAATTTTGAGTCTTTTTATGTTTGACGCCATTTGGTGCTTGTTCAGAATACTCCCTGGTAATAATTGATATGATGTGATCTTTTAACTTGGAGGAAATGTTATAAAAGTGGTGTGTGTGTGTATATATATATATATATATAAAAATACTAGATATAATTAGAAGTAGTAGGCTTTTATGCCATTGAATACTCCTTTGAAAGTCCAGAACCAGTATCTTCTCCTGCTGTAAGTAGCAAACAGTCATTCTAATATGGCTGCCCAGATTCCTCCATATATATTCTAGAAAGTCCTTTATTCCTCTTCCAGGGGATTTATCTCTGGAATTAAAGGGCAAATTGCACCTCTGACAAGGCATGCTGCCTTTGCATTGAGACTACCAATTGCTGTCATCCATTGTTGTAATCTTTATACTTTAAGTGACCTGGAGGAAGATTTTCAAAGGTATTTATTTGCTTAAGGGCCATTAGACTCTAAACGGGATTTCAGAATTGCCTAAGTAAATTAGACTCCTAATTCACACTGTAGATCTGATTAGGAGGCTTTGTGTATCTCGAGGTGCCTAAATACCTTTGTATAGCTGCCTGCTGGATACTAGGAACTAGCCTGAAAGCATACCTGAAGGCCACAAAACAATAGTCAGAACACAATAGTTTTGAGAGATTTTTGAAATTAGTAGTATTCAAATTACTGAAGAAGAGGTGAAAGGCTCTGAATTTGTTATTGATCTTTGTCTTTCAAAGTGCTATGAGTCACCAGCTTGAGCGAGCCCGTATTGTAGGGCTGGGCTGGAGTGGATGTGGGGCTGATAGGACGCATATATAGTCTGTGCCACTCCCAGCACCAGCTGGGCTACAGTCTGGAGCCATTTCATGCTTCTTCTTTGATATGAATAAAAACTTAACAAGAGACATTAGCAACTGTCAGAGAGATCTGTGGTAGATATCTCATTGGCTTGAACCTTAGTGTTCAGAATATTGCCATTCCTTGGATTACTTTCATTCAGCTCCAAGTTCTTGCAAAAGTAAATTTGTCTTTCAGGCACATGTTCAGTAGGCAGTCCTTCAGGAATTTCTGTTTGTTTCCAAAGAAATTTCTTGAAAATGTTTTAAACTTATCCTTTAAAGTAGTACGTTTAGTACTTACCTTGATCTTTCTCCTAGCAGAGAAATGAGAAAACATTCAAAAACTTCAGAAGTTGTGGGACTGGGCCCTGTAAATCCTATTCAGGATTTCAAATTACCTATTCAGGTCTTCAAAAATTCAGTTGTGCAGCAGTCTGATTTTTAGATATTTGGAGTTAATATGATCATTATCGATTTCGTATGTCTCAGAGAATTGTTACTAAGTTCTTAACAGTGAATTGAGAGGGTTCTTGCACAAGAGAGAATTTTTTTTTCAAGCATGTGGCTAAATTCAGCTAAACTGTAAGTTGATCCAGCTCATCTGTCCTTGACTTTGGTGTTATGCCCATTTATACCAGAGTTAAAACTCATACAGATTATGTGGGTTGAGAATCTTATGACCTACCTGGGATATCACTTTGGGCTATATTCAAATGCCAGTGACAGGTATGCAATGTAGACATTATGTTTACTCTCATCCATTGATGGTGTAAGGAGTCAGGCTTTTCTTGAATTTTGGGTAGTCTAAAGTGCTTATTGTGGTCTTGAACTAAAATGGCGTAGCAGTCACAACACCAAAGTTGGACACACGTAATGGGCAGTCTGAATAATGCCATTTGTCTCAAGGCTGCTGAGCAAGTTTGGGAGAGACTGATCTATCTCAGATTTGCGTGTGACCATTAAACAAGGTTGTTTAAGGTGACCAGTGAATTCCAAGGGGAAAATTTTGAGTGGTCTGTCTAGATCTTATATCTCCTAGCATCACACCATGGCCATGTTTTTTCATTCTCTGTTAAGGCTTCTTCGAAGATGAATGCAAAACTATTCCTCAGAAACACTGTTGAGAGGTATTCTTCTTTATTTACTTTTAAATGTCAAATATTTGGTTTTCCTCTGTAACCCTTGGAAATTATTTCATTGACAAATACACCTGGAATTTACTGGATACTGAGGAACACTGTTATTAAAAGGGGTAAAGGTAGAGAAACCAGTCAAACGTTTCCTAACATACAACAAAGTCATGCTAGAGTAGCTCTCAGTAATAAGGGGTGGGTGGCTCTATATAGCCCGGAGCTGGACCACATTGTAGAGCTTTGTGTATTTGCTGCTTCCTCTGAGCTGATGGACAAAGTCTTTTAATCTGAAGCAGCAGAGGTTCATACTTCTAAGTTAAAGTGTTCCAGCTTTGGTTTCTATGTGGAATGATGTTCCTAGCACATTCTTGTATTGGGACAAAGGAGGATAATCGGTAGCAAAAATACCAACAAAAAGTTGTTGGTTAGGCACAGTGATGAAATAAGCATACCATGACATAAAATTTAAGCCCCAAATTCCAAAGAACTATTTTGTCTCAAAAACTAACTTTGAAAAGTCAAGATAAATTCCCTTGTTTCTTTGTCTGGGAATTTCACAGGTGCTGAAAAGCATGAGATTCTTAATAACAGTTGGGTTCCCAAATACCTTGGGCCTCTCTGAATATCGTGAGTTGAAAAAGTCGGTAACACTCTTCTGGGAATGTACCATATGGAGAGGAGAAAAAACCTGGTTTTGAGCAGTGGTTTGCAAAAGGTTGTAAATACAGCTGGGAAAATATTATTGTATTCATAGTTATAATGGCATACTGCTGTCATTTGAAAATGCTGTTAAATGGAAGTCCATTAATATAGCCTTTACAGTTTTCCACTGAAGGTTCTTGAATGCGTCTGCCTCCTTTTTTGCTACAATAGGCGGTTTTGGTTTGCGCTGGCTTGCATACCAAGTACAGTTAGTTAATGAATATTTAATTGCCATTAATGCAGAGACTCTTATTACATAGGAAAATATATTGTACAAGAAAAGCCTCAGATCCATCCTCACACTAGAAATGGAAGTCTGAATATTTATTGTAAGTCCATTTTTGGAAAGTTTGCTAGTTTATTCTAGTTTAAGTTATCTTTGAAATGGCTTGGTGTGGAAGCCCCATGTTTACTGGGTTTTTATTGTGACTGTTATGGGGCAAAGTGGTGCTAGATTATTGAGCATGCTGAATAGGGAAGGATCAAATATAATGAAAAGGGTTGTGATGACCAATTCCTAGGCTGTAAGTCTTTGAGGCAGTACATGTTATGTATTTGCACAGTGGTTTTAGGTGCTATGATGATACAAACAATGTGTAACTCATTCCAGCTTTCATTACTGTCTAGAGACATGTGGAAGCAGGAGAGGAACCAAGTGTTAGAGGCTTAGAAATAAACATGAGCAGAAACTAAGATTGTGCGGTATCTGGAGCAAGTACAGGTGGAAGAAGGATAAACAAACTCAAACCATTAGAAATATGGATGTGCATCTTTAATGCCTAAATCCTCAAATGAGTGTGTATGCAACAAGTGGTCATGCTGTGGTCTAACTAGTCTGGTTCACTGCTTAACAGGCATCAGGTTGCCTGTGGGTAGCGATCTTGAATTAGTCCAAAGTCCTCACAAATAGGATATTCAGTCCTCAGACAAAGTATTTTGGTAAATGACATTGCAGCTTGAGAACAGAGTAACTCCTGTGTGTGTCTGCTGTGTGAGGTGATCTGTACAGTGTAACAATCTGTCCATTTGATAGCATGCTTCAAATGTCCTAAATATTATGTTTATTTGTTTGGTAGGCATTACGCTTTCCTATTGAGAGCTGGAACAGTTCATTGACAGTAGCAATTCATCTACAGTAATCTACCTTGAACAGGTTTTTTTTTTTTCATTAAACATGAACTAAAATGATTTGTTGGGGAATCAGAATGAAAAAACATTTAGATTTAAAACACATGAAACAAAATTGCTTTTCACATAAGTTCCTTTGCAATGTCTTTCTCTTTTCAGTGCTTTTTGTAGCACTATTTCCAGAGAGATGAACTCACTAACAAGAGACAGGATGGTAAGATAAGAGTCTAAAGCCTGATCAGATACCTCAGTGTGAGCTGTGGGAAATGTGCGTATCATGGACAAAACAGCTTTTAAAAAAATCCACCATCAACAAAATAAGCCCTATTGTTGTGAAGATCTGTGGATATTATTCTTCGTGTAGTGCCAAGAACAAGATCCAGACTCAGGAAGTGGTTTTTAACTTTATTTGTTATCTTGGCGTTTGA
>VYZW01007472.1:109551-128425 GCA_013401315.1 Balaeniceps rex | reverse complement strand
TTCCAGGGAGAACAATCTATAGGGATGGGATCTGAAACTATTAGTCCCCTAAAGCGATGTAAAATAGATAAAGGCCACCTGAAGTTAATGTATTAATTCTTTAAAAGCAAAATATCCATTGTTTCAATGAATAGTTTCCAAATATTTCAATGGATCAATTCAGGAAATGAAGTATTCAAGTTCAAGCTGAATGAGCCAAAGGTGATATTCTAATTTTGATTTTTCAAATACAAAAAGTTAAGAAACATTAAAAAACCCCCTCTTACAACACTTAATTTTTCTAGAAACTGATTTTTTTTCAGAGATCTAGCAAAAGAATGGCTAAGAGATGTCTCACTACAAATCTAGAGGTGCATTCAGCATATTACTGGACTCACATCTGGATCGAGACTTTACTGAAGAAACTGAATTTCACCAGCTCAACAATGAAATGTGGAAACAGCCCCATCTGGTTAGAGTCAAGAGTCAGAACTGGGGGGGAAAGTTCTGGACAGTGAGACTTGCTACTTTAGCAGCCTCCTGGAGTCAAGAGTACACGGGTTACTCCAAGTTGCTGCTAAGCCTGTATAGCAAGAGCTGATGCACCATAAACTTAGAGCCCTCTTAGCAGAAGTAGCAATGATGAGTGTAAAAGGCAGTACTGGCAGCAAAGGTGTTTCCAGAACTTAGATGCTGTAAAAATCTGACTACTTTCCCAAAGCCCACAGTTGGCCTCGTGTAGATTTGCACAAGAATCTCAGCTGAAACAAGCTGTAACTGAGTCGCTGCCCTTTACGCTAGGTAACTCCCTCCCTGCAGGCTCCCTTGCAGCTGTTGGCTATAAACACTGGTCTGCCCTACCGTGGTAGCTTGGTGGTCCATTTTAGGGGCTTCTGATACCTTCTTTTGGAGGGGTCCTGCACAGTGCTAATTGCTGGTTGTGTGAACAGATATGTCAGCTCACAGCAGCCCCACTGCTTAGGGTAAAAATAAATGTGCTTAGCTAAAGGGCTTGAGGTTGCTGCCAACTCACTCTCTGGAAGGGAGGACTTGGATGACTTAGACATTTTAAGGTTTACCTTTTAAAACAGGCTAATAATAAATGTGTAACTATCAAGATTGTTTACCCAGAAAATAAGCAATTACAAAAAAAAAAAAGGAAAAGATGGAATGAAAGTTATTATCACAGATATTTTAACTAGTCCTGTCTGAAGAGCTTGAAGATAGTGTGACTGTTCAAGATACAGTGCTATTCAGTGTGAGCCTGAGTGGCAGATCATGCGCCTGCGTGTGCATTCAAACCTGAAATACTGTGTTCAGTAGTTCACTGTATCTAATTACAATGCTTACAAACCACGGGAAGCATGGGGAAGCGCTCTGACGCGGGTCCAAATGGACAGGCTTACAAAGTACTGAGAACTGAGGATGTGCAACAGGTCTAAGTGATGACTGGAGAGCATCATGGTAAGAGCTAACATATTTGAAAAGTACTTAGAGAGGAGGATGAGGAACTAGTCTGTATAAATGTAAAAAGCAGTAATAAGAAAAAGTTAAAGAAATGAAATTTAATAAGCAGAATATTGAAGCTGAATTGTCCCAGTTCAGGAACAGATTTATGTACTCATGTCCCTCCTCTCTAAGGACAGCACTTAATTACATGCTGTATTTTGTCCATGATAGGGTCTATTGATGTCCAGAGGACATAAAAACAGTCTTGGGTAGCCACATTGAGTGGAGATACTATAATAAATCAGGGCTACTATAAAGCACGATCTCCACTGCGTTTTGAAACAGTCACTGAAGAGATGTGTTCTTTCTTTCCATTGAGTATCATGAATTATTACCAGAAGCTGCAGCTGTAAGCAACAAGCTTACTTGAGCAGCAGAGGTTGGACTTTGTGAGCCAACAGGCCTATCTTATCTACTTTTTTAACAGTTTCTGCTCCTATTGCCTCTGGGAGCAGATCACAGAACCTCCAGATGAGGGCAGGTCGGGTACTCTGGGTGAGGCTCTTGCAGAGCCCAGCTGCCAGACGGCTCTTCCTCCTTTTATATCTGTGAGTTCATCTGAGATGATGGGGGAACAAAAGCAGGCCTCGAGCTATGGGTTTTAAGTCGTGTGGTTTCTGTGGTCTTGAATTGACTATTGCTGTATCAGCTCTTCATATGTGCCTTAAAGTACTGCTGTTTTAAAAAAACACCAGAGAATAGTATTCATCACTTACTGTTCACAATAGCCGTAGGCAAAATAGATGCCATCGCAGCTTGTTGAGGAAGCAACTGTATTGAGTCCAGCAGGCGTGCAGGATACATCCCTTCTGTGACAGTCATCTGACTAGCAGCTTGCAGCCTTGAGTCAAAGTCTACAACAAAGGCAATCAGCTCTTCGCCCTCTGAGATGGCCTTGGTCGTGGTGCACCAAAGCTGCCCTCCTACAGGAAACATAAAAGCAGAAAGATTTAATTGATGATATCGGATTCCAGAACTTAAAACATCAGTGCCATATCTTCACACTCTTTTTAAAATTTTGATGGTTTGTTCAAGGTAGAGAGGCAAATAATTTTCACTTTTACCGTCTTCCTTCTATCAACATAGGAATTTTCAGTGTATAAGAATAACAGTTTGGAAATACTATTCCTAACTATTTGCAGCATGAATATTCATTTTAATTTTTCATTTTGTCTCCTAACAAAAATTAAGATATAGGTGAAAACATTTTATATGGCACTTTTGTAATCATTACTTTTCACCAAACTTCTTGTATGTTTTTTCCTAACTCCAAGTTTGTTTTATTTTGAATACCAAATCACAGCACAATAAAACCAAACAGCTGCAAGAAAGAAATCAGTTTTCCTCTTAAGGGCGTTCTTCCCCTCCCTTATGTTTGCCACCCTCTTTCTCTAAAAAATCTTCCCTTATGTAATATTCTTTGTAACATGACTGCTTTATCTCTGCTTACACTGACTGAACTTCCTGAAAAGAAGATATGCCAAAGATCTGTTTCATAAAGGCTTATTCAAATAAAGGTTTGTTTAAAAGGGGGGGGAGGTGGAAGAACTTTCATCAAACAGTAAGATACACTATAGCTCTGCTGCAAATGTCACGTGTAGTGCATTAAAAAGAAAATTAACTATGCGAGTACATCTACTAATGTATTTGAATGCGATAGTGAATGCTCATTTATTTAACATGTTTAGACAGGCAAAGCACTTATATTGTGTTATCTACACTCTCAGGCCTAGATACATATCCAATACAGTTATGCCTGAAATAATGTTGCATACTTCATATGTTATAAAGCTTTTTTTTCCTCAGGTTTTGTATATATAGAAAAAGCTATATGTTGTATTCATTAGGCAAGCAAAAACTGTACTCGTTTTGATAAGTAATATTGCTGTGTTTATCTTTCGGCATAACTGCCTTTTCAACTGCACTTCATTTTTTTCCCCTCAAAGAGATTATAGTTTTAAAACAACTTGTTGCAAAAATCTGGTAGAGGAGATAACAACAGTGTATGATATGCCACAGCTAAATGGAAGAATTAGGACATTGTTTTAGAGAAATCTTGGACAATTAATTAAACCAGTCTATTAGCTTTCAGAGATGAGCAAACAAAACAGCATCAGTGACAATGTGTTTCAGTGGAAAAATAAAGCTAAGCTTCCAGACCTCAAAGTGGTGTAAAAGTTTCAAAGCAGAAAAGTGTCTTTGTATTCACCCTTCAGTAATACAGAAGTTGAAGGTGGCTCCAAAGTTTACAAACAATTTATTGTGATGGGACCAAAGCATACTAAGGTCTACTACCCTCCAAAATTACAGCATTAAATGGTGCAAATCTCAGTAATTTCCTCTAAAGAATAAGAAGATGAAATGTGAAGATAGTGCCATAAATGTCTACAAATGCAGAATCCTAATGACCAAGCAGGAATTCAAACATTTGAAGAGCACAGTCTGACTTATTGCCTGATATAAGTCAGGAGTAAATATACAGAAGCCTTCAGAGTTAAACTGGTATAAAACCTGTTCAAGAGAGAACCAGGCGAAATTCCTAAAGTGTACTTAATTAGTCTTGTAGATAAAAATATGTGATGCACACACTGCAACTTGAGAACCTGGAACTGGGTACTCTCACTGCAGATACCACACAGTCCATTTTCTGGGAGGAACAGCATTTCCATTATTAACATGCACTTCTATTTTATTTATATACAGAAGGTGTAATAATCAACCAACATGTTTTATTATATTTTAATATAGAATAAGAGCTCTTCCTAGAATGTATTATTCACTGGATTTCTTAATAAAATAAAAATGAGTCACTGCAGAAGAACCAACTGAGACTTTCTCTATCCCAGCAAACATCTTGACATGCTGTACCCTTGGGGGGAAAAAAAGCAAGTGTAGTTGATTACCGGGTCTCCAGCTGCAATCAGTCTGGATCAGCTAAAAGGCTGACTCAGCGTCCTGGTGTTAGAGCTCCTTAGGGTGTTGCCTCATGTCCAGCAGCAGATTAAACCAGGACAGCTTGAAGCGGGCAGTGACCTGGGCTGCCTGCTCCACCTGGCTCCTGGAGGCTGTCACACCTACGGCAGCCACAGCCGAGTGGGATGTGCGACAGCTTTGGAAGCACAACAATCTCTAGCTTGGCTTATTAAAAGAAACCAGAACTACAGAAGTTTAATCCACTCCTGCATTTGAATACAAACCTTCAGCCCAGCAGGATTCAGATCCAGGAATTACATTAGTATTTTGTTTTCTTTCATCCCACTCTACAGAAAATGAGGCATTTAAAGTGATCATGACATATATGTCCATGTTTTCATCAGTACACGATATCGTGTTAAGTTAAATCCCCAGATGAACTCCCAAATGATGCACACTTCCAGCTACTGGAAATGCAGTATACCACCTCTGCAGCAATATTCACCCACAGGGACAGGACACAGTGCAGTCCCCTCTTGTCCCCTTCTGTGCTTGATTGCACAGGGTAAGGCAATAGCTGCTGTTTTGAAAGATGCAAACAACTTTATTCCCCTTATATATGCTGGCCTTCATGCACAGTGGGAAAACAGTGGAAGAGAAATCTTCTTGATCCTTCTACTGTACAGACAGGGAAATGTCATGCAGAGAACCTGGCAGAGGTTTCCAAATGTAATAGGAAGTTCCAATCATGACTATCCTATGAATTATTACGCTGTCTAGACACCCTTGTCAGGGATCAGGGCTTCCTTACAGGTGGCGGTTACAAAACAGGAAAAAGTTCTTGCTTCCCACAAACATTTCTGCAAGCTAAGACACAACTGACATACACACAGCAATTTCTCAGGAGCACACCATCTTTTCATAAAGCAAAGGGCAGTGTTAATGACAGATTTGCAAAAGGGTAACAAGGATGTCTCTAAATAGTCTTTGCCAAGTACTGGTGGCAATGGAGAAGGAGATAGGAACATGTTTGCTTGAAATATTTGCAAAGACATGAAGATTTCATAAGGCAACGTAAAGGCTTGTTATTTATATGAGATGAAGTTCTGACTAAGCTGGCTAGAAATTTTTTAACCAACTCTTCCTTTTGTCAGAAAAAGCTTATGGGGGGTGAAATGGTTCTAACAAAGCTTTGCCAGGCCATATTTCTTAGTCCTAAGACAGATGCAGTCATCAGAAGAAGGGAAAGGAAGAACCTCCAGATAAGTTCCAACAGGAATGAGTGACAGTGCCTCAGAAACGAAGTCATGGTTATACTATTTGGTTAGAAGGCAAGACAATGGTAGACTGATGATTTTGGCCGCCTTCTCACCTGTAATGAGTAGACTGGTCATCCATTTCTACTGAAAAGGGTCTTACTGATTTTACATGGTGGGGTAAGAAAAGTCTTACTCTTGTTCCAGTGCAGAAGGGAAGGTTTTTAAATACCAGAAGACTTTGTGACACTGGAAAACTGTTTTCTCTCCAAGTCTAGTTCTGACTCTGTGAAATTGAAAATAAGCTTCTTGAGCCTGCAACATATTCTTTTATATCTATGGTTAAACCAAAGAAATTTATGTGATATGTAATACATACATGTCAAGCAGAAGAGAATAAAAATGTCCGTAAACACTAGGTATTTATTTGAACTCTTTTTCTAGTTCACATTGCAAGGAATTAGAAATGCCCATTTACTCATAGAAAGTTGGGAAAGTTAAAGAATATCATGTTGTGCAAACCAGAGCAAAAAATTACATTCCAATTGCATTGGCATGAGTTCTTTACCAAATGACATCAAGCACTGAAGCAGCTAGCTGATACCTTCAGAGTTTCCACCAAATGGAAAGGTTATTTCAGGATTCTCTTCTTTGTCTGCATCTTTCACTGCAAACATTTCTGCTGCTTGAAAAAAACCAACACCCTTAAATAAAATAAAAAAAACAAACCAACTTTCCATGCAAAGGAAAAAGTAAGGTCCTGATGTTCCCTGAAAAACTGTGGACTTACTGTTCTTTCTAATGTTTATGATCAAGATTCTTGTGCAAACAGATCTGGTTCCTAACAGGAAGCTTATAAATCATACTCATAATTGCTGTCAAAACTGCAGTGGAGTGTACTGCAAGTTTCGATAATAGAGTCACAGTTCAAACTTGATTACATTTTGGAAATTCATGCTGCTCTTACAAGAATCAGTGGTCTTAAATATCTTCTTCTCCTGCCAAATTTTTCACTTGCACTTTTTATTATTTATGAAATCAGTGTCTGCACAATGTCATGCAGACCTCTGCTGATAAACTCTAATTAAGATTAAGACAAGCCTTTTGGAAAGGATCCCATCATTAGCAAACATGATAAACACAAAAATACTCCCTACTTGTCAACCAGGAGCAATTCAGTAACCTAACAGTATTATCTGTTGCTAGGCTACAGAGCTGACAAAGCTTCAATTATATTGTATGGCCATACCTATAGAATACTGTATAAGCAAAATGTATCTAATATAAAAGCATTTAACTTCATCCATGCTATCTGTAATTCATGGCTTCTTTCAATGGCAAAAATCATGTTAATAATTACATAGCATGCTGGAAAAATCTTAGCGATGTGTCATGTTTGCACAATTTTTTCTAATTTATCTCTATGATTGATAGACATTTGCTTTGTAAAAATAATAAAATGCAAGCAATGGGATGCTGTAAACCACAAGCGCTGCTACATCTGGGCTCATCAAGATATGGAACCACACTTAGTATAAAAAATATATAGTAAATTGAACCAATTAAATCATATTTAGATGCAGTTACACTCTATCTCCTGTATTCAGAATAAGGAGCACTATGGTGATAGATATGCATGCTAATACAAAACTTTATTTTATGTAGGCCAGACATCTAAAATCCAAGAGAAACTTGCTTTTTATCAAAAAAAAAAAAAGCCCTTCATTTTTTCCTTCTACATTTGGAATTTTTTTAAACCGAGCGACCTTTACTATCCTACTTAGAATCAGCAATTTGCTCTGAAGATTTAACTAAAGTGATGGCCCTTCACCCATTTTGATTCTCAGAACCCTACAACACTTCCAGGGAAGACACAGACCCCAGCACAGTGAGCCTTCTGATGGTGGGCTGCTTTTTTTTTTCCCCACCTTTTTTTGCAGACCTTAAGGAGTGGTCACTTGGGGTCTGTGGGTCACAGTGTGAAAAAAAAACAAACCTAAGGACAGACTCCCCTATTACCTCCGCTGGGAGAAAAGAGCTTCAAATGGATGGAACCATAAAGCCTCTTGATTCATACCACTGCTTTTAGGAAAAGTGACTTAAGAAAGCAAGTAGCTAAAAACGTTTCCATTGAGTACAGCTGTTTCATGGAAGGAAGTACAGCTATTTTTTCACAGATGAAGAAGCATAACAATAATATAAACATATATTCAGAGGCAATCCCAGTTTTCCTGTCTTAAGTATTAGTCAGTTTTCTTTGCTGAACCATTTGACTCTATTTTTTTGACCCAGAAATGGCATACATCTTTCACAGAAATTTAGGAAATCAATGGCAATTTCCATAAAACCAATTTTCAGTGCCAGTTAATTCAGAACTACTACTTTCCTGTAGTAAAATTTGTGCTTACTGGATTTGATTGTGTTGCTGCAACAACATAATAGCCCATTTCCTGTACACACATCTTTTTGCAAGAAGGGTCAAAAGACTATCAGAATTTATTTAAACAACAGATTGTTACTCTTAGCAACTTCCAGGCACCGTCAACTGAATTAAACCTTCCTCTCCCAATGAAATATTCCAATTTGTAAAAAAAGATGCTTTTAGTAATGATAATGGGGTTGGAGTTAATTTATTATCTTCCCTCCTTTGTTGCACAGGTTAAGCATTTAAGGAGAATTTGCACATCACAATAGGATGGGATCTTCGTATTTGGGTTCCTCCTGCTTCTCACCCATGGGGTTGTGACGACTCAGCATAATGAATGCCATTTCAGTGCGGCACAAAGTTACTGGGCAGATCTCTAATTTTTGACACGAACAAAGTACATATATCTATATGTAGACACATTGTTTAATAAAAAATTATAATTAATTCAAATCCAATACTGTTGAAATTTTTGACAGTAGAGTGGTACAAGGAACAGAACTTATAAATTATGTGTGCCCCTTCTTTGAAAAATGCTTTGGAGGTTTCTTTGTGCATTGGCAAATACAGTAGGAATATGAGGTATTGTGTGGATCCTCCTGCACAGCACCTGATAAAAGAATAAAGAGCTGTGACATATTCTTAAAACAATAGAGGAATTAAAGAGAAACAATGGGCCAGCTGCTTCATTAATACAATCAAAAGAGAGCCCAGCACAGAGGAGTCCAGATAATTAAGCACTACTCTTTTAGACCTTTTTTCTATAATAAAATTGCTAAAAATTTATTAACTACTTCATAGTTGTTAGATAGATCTACGTACTTGTTTATTTAGGTTGATTAATGCCTTTTCAGTATTCTACAACATGCCAACTCATGGTTCATACAAGTTTTTGAATAAAATAATGTAAGAATAAGTGATACGGATCTGTGGTATATGCAGCAATAAATCAAAACCATTTGGTGAGCAGTCTTTCCAGTTACTAAATAATTCTTCACGTTTTTCACATGCGTACACAAAATACATCCTTTGCGCAGCATTTCTGCCATTCATGTATTTTAATGCCAGGGTTCCAACCATCTCTCTGTGAAGTGTCTCAAAAATCACCCCTGCAAATTCAGGCTTCTCAAACTCTCACAAAAAATAGTTTTAGTGCTACATTAAGATTAATGAGATGATTTCCTAGCATCTTCTATCATTTTCCCTTGTTTACTGATCAAAGGAGATTGCCAAAAGATACTTGACCTTTAATTTTAACTAAACCACTGCATATTATAAGCCTGCAGTGTACTGACTGCAAAAAATGTAAAATCTATTATAGTCTATAAAATCAGACCAATACAGTGGACAAACCAGTTATGTTGCCACTTTTACTGTTACCTTTTTGTTCAGCATAAAATATGGAGCCTGCTTCATTTTTAACTCACTGAACAAACTGCAAAATAAAGGAATTACAACAACGATATTTTTCAGAACAAAACAACAGAATACTCAGCTTAAAGGCACTAGCCAAATCGAAGGCGGCAGCTTTAACATCCCTGCATTTTGAGATATAAAATGTCTGACCAGAAACAGGGAAGAAAAACACTCCTTCAGAATATAGCTCTTAGTCCTGCGCCTGAGTCAACCTGAGCTTTGGGCCTGACTTCAGCTTAGTCATATGCTGACAGTTGACAGCGTTTTTATCTGAATAGATGATTCTATAGTTAAAGCTGTCAGGCATTATATGGCTGATAAAAAGAAAAATATTAAAGGAACTTGCCAGTCCTAGGGGAGTGAACTCCCAAACCTGGTATCTCTGTGTCAGTGTAAGGGGTAGGTCTTTCCCTTGCTGCAGTACGACTATTGCCAACATCACGATCTGTATTGCAGTAGCTCTTGAATTAATACTGCAAAAAGCTCGATCAGCTGAACCCCAAATGAAGCACGCTGCTTCTGAAGAGCAAGGAGTACAACAAACACTTACATTTGACCTCTTATTTTTCCACTGTTGTCTGCCTGCTTTTTGTTAGTTTGAGGATTCCTATTTGTTTCCTCCAATTAAAATGTCTGGGTGTAACACTCAACAGAGTTCCATTAGGTAAAGAGGCAAAATAGATTAGTGCTCTGAAAATATTCACAGGAAAATAATGTGGTAATTTTATTTGCCATTTTCCCCCCTGATAGAGCTGTCACAGCTTATTTACCACAGGGGGAGACAGTTAAACCCATATCCTTAGAAGTTCTATGCACTTAAGAGGCTTATATATCTCTTCTGGGACCCTCGTTCAAATCCTGGGCTAATCAGAGTGAATACATATCATTCTATTAGATGGCTCTAAAAAGTCTTAGGTGATACCAGTTCCTGGTGGACGACAGTCCGCAGCGTAAAACTATTAAATGTTTGGCACAAATGGCAATACTTACGGAATGAAGCTGAAAACTGTAATATCCTCCCACATCACAAGAAGTTAAGTCTGCTGCTCAGAGGTTGAAATTAAAGCCTGCCACAAATGCTAAACCTGTTATATTTCCTTAATTCAGCATAAACTCAAACAAGGAAGTCGAAGGAGTTCTCACAAGTTTAGCGATTTTTTCCTTTCTTTTCCTTTTCTTTCCAAATTCCTCTGTTTTGAATTGAGTGTTACACCTCTTTTACATTTGAATTGGGTCTCATTTGAGTGTTATTTCAGAATTTACTAACCCTTCAGAAAGGAAATGATAAACAGCTTGAAAAAAAAAAAAGATAAATCCTTGCTGACATTGCCCGCGTTGCACTCGCGTCACCACTGCAAAGGAGCTAGGACTGACTGTCACAGCAAACTCCTCTACCCTTCTACTTTTTACAGGATCAGTGAATGGGCACTCTCCAAAGAGCTTCCCAGGAGACATTCCCAGGTGACCCTCACTGCTTCCCCCAGCTTTTGTTGATGCACCAGGTTTCAGAGAGAGAGAAAATGGACCACTGAAACCAACTACTCTGAAGCAGGGCTTTGGATACACACATTCCTACAATCCCTGCTTCCCTAACAGCACAGCTGTAAGGTGACCTTTTTGTAGCCTTACAAACACAATCATGCCTGTGGATTGTCTTTTCAGAGTTATTTTGTGAGACTGGAGTGTATGAAAAAAGGAGGTGATTAAATGAGACAATAGATATGCTTTAATGGCACCTCTTTCTTACAGAGAAAGCAAAGTACACTACATCTTATCAATGGATTTTCTGCTGTCTTGCACCTGCTACTGTAGGGCTCATTTCTTGCCCTTGGGCAAATGTAGAGTGAATGCCAAAGGTACCTGAGCAGGAGGAAGGATTATATAGAGGGAGCTGGATTGATAGGTTGTATTTGTAAAGGAAATAAACACATTAAATAGAACAAATGGGGAAGTTATAGAATGGCAAAACCAAAGCAAGAAATAAATATCAGCTATGAAACCTGGTTGCTTATTCAATACAGGGGCCACGCTCCAGAAGAAGCTCAAGGCTGTGGGTGAAACAAAAGCCACCTTTTATAATGAATAGAAGCTGGAGCATTTAGTTGTGCGCACTGTAACCCCAAGAAAAGACTTGCTATTGTTGCTAGTTATCTTGGAGCTTTCCTCACGTTTACATTCAGCTCACAGGCTGAAGTTCAGGAACTAGTTTACTTCAGCTGTAACAAC
Organism: Balaeniceps rex; assembly: GCA_013401315.1. NCBI lineage: Eukaryota > Metazoa > Chordata > Aves > Pelecaniformes > Balaenicipitidae > Balaeniceps > Balaeniceps rex. The sequence goes on along the minus strand of VYZW01007472.1, from coordinate 116,701 downwards.
CATGGAAGCAAAGTAGCACTTCTTGATTCAGAAAAAAATCTTGCTCCCACTTAAGCCATAAGAACATTTTACATTGGCTACAGTGGAAACAAGACCCTGTGACAAATCAGTGGCTCCCTTACTAAACAACTAAGTAAAAGGCATTAAAAGTAGATCTGCATGTTTAATATGTTCTAAAATGTAAGTGTCATAGAAGCTACAACAAGCATCTAACTCAGTCTTTTCTATTTACAAAGTACCTCATTTAAAAAAACAACCACCACACACACACAAAACCCACACCAAAACCCCAGATTTCCTCCAGGTGTGTTAAAAACCAGGTATTATAGTTCTGCCTTTTGAAGCATAAGCTAGAAGTAAAAAGGACTGAAAACTCGCAACGATCAAAAGCATTTCCCCCTTCCAAGCTATATACAACGTCCGAAGTAAACAAGCATTTTCAACCACTGCCAGTCTACTGGTTAGTTCATATAGTCAGAGAGACTGTTGACAGCAGAAAGCAAATCCCATAATGGTAAAAGTAAGACTGAGCTACTTGTGGTCACAATTGAAATAAAAAAAAGATTATGAACGACCAAATAGTTAAGACTCTTGCTGTACACACTAACATGGATTAGCAATTAAAGAGGATTCTGTACTTGATGATTTCTTCCAAAAGAGGCTTAATAAGAAATACCAGTTTACCAAGCATCATACAGGTGCATAGGAGCTGCCATATCTGCCTGCCTGGTCAGCATGATTTCTAAATGGCCAGGAAAGAAGTGACTGTATACCCAAAGGCAAGCTGTCAAAATCCAGGCTGCAGCTGATAAACTGATTACAAAGCTGCTTAAGACTTTGCTTGTAAACAAAAGCATTTATCAACTAATAATTTGCAATAAACTGATGTAACTCCCAGCTGAGCCCCAAACTGTAATTGTCTTTACCATCTGCCTATTAAAATACCATTCTTCATCACCAAGCAGGAGCAGAAGGGAGAGAATCTCCAACAACTACATAACTTGCATGCTTATAAATAATCTGTAAGCATTTCACATGTTCATTATGATTGCCAGGTTTTGTGTACTTCATTTTCTCTTTTTTAGAGGCAAAGAGGTGCTGTAAAGTGGCAGAAAAGAAATTAATAAATACCGCCTGGTGCAAGAAAAAATTATGTAAGTTCATCATACTCTGCAGTTTCTTAATTTTTTTCTCTTTCTGCTACTCCATAGGAATATCATGATGGAAGCCCCCTCAAGCACAACTTTGCAGATTAAACTCTCAATTTCTTTTCAACTTGTCAGTTTTCATTACCTTTCTTTCTTATGCATTCACTTCTTACAGCTGCTTCAATAGGGAGCCAGTTAAAGCATGCTGGCTCCCCAGGGGCAAGTCTGCCGAGGTCTGAGGGATTCTGCAGACTCGGTGGACCTCTATGGGGTCACCCTGACGAGCATTTTGCCTATCTCCTTGAGAGACTTTCTGAAAATTAAGTGAAATGTACATGCTTTTATTTTCTAGCTATTGACAGCCTTAGTCCTGAGAAAGGTTGTAGAGTTTAGACAAAGTTCAAAATCAACCAATTCAGATGCTCTAAAGCTGATATACCTCGAAGGAAGAATCACTTTGTTAAATGCCTAAAATATTCAAGTATGAGGGGGAGAAAACAGGAGAATTGATATTGTGAAGAGAATGGCAGCCCCTCAAGATGTGTCTGCATTAAAAATTGAATTTAACAGAGAACCGCACTATGATTTAGTGCAATACACTTGACCAAATATTTCTGCAATCTGCACTCTCAGCCACCCACTGTTCCAAACGCAAGGCTGTGACCAGGGACCTACAATTAGTTTACCTCTTCAGAAATTTCTGTACAAAATGCACAGATGCTTTAAATGCAACTTGATTTCTCATTGACTTTCCAGATTCAGACTAAAATGATCTATTTAGCTGAAGAGAAGCTTTCCATGAACACTTTAGGTCACCATTGGGAGGAAAACGGGGATCTAAAAGAAAAAGAGGCAGATCCCTCCTGTTAATTGATTGTTGACCTGTTAATTGTATTGAAATGCAAAAAATTAAAGAATGATCCTGCCATCCATGCTCACAGAAGCAGTCTCATTTCCTTCAGTGATAATCTTTCCCTACCTCATTGCGCCTTGGTCTGACCTTTTGCTACTCTTAGCATTGCCTGCAGAACACCACCCCATTCCCAAGAATTAAAAAATCAAACCTCAAGACAGTTTGGGAGCTATGGACTTAATTGTTTAAGATACATTCCACTCAGGACTATTATGCTTGTAAACTAAGGAAATTTTACATGTATGTAATCACATACATTCATGAATACGCTGGTTGAAACAGGTCTCCATACCCCAGTTTGTATCCACAGTATCGGGACAGGATCCGAACACGGGTGAAACAGAGGGAAAAGTGAACAACAGCTCGCATGGATACAGAAAACACACATATGAAAATTTAAATTTCTTTAATGTTGTAAAGAAAAATTTTTGTTAAACACTAAGACATAGTGATGAAAAGCACCTTTCAAACCCCTGTAGTTAAAACTCATGATATAAATCATTTAAGAAGTACAAACTTTAAATAATTTGGTAGAGTGAGACCCTTAGCATGATAATGCTGAGTTGTTATAAAGTTAGAAGATTCAATTTTAAAGAATTGTGTTACAATTACTTTTTAAAAAAAATGGTCACAAAAGAATAAAAATCAGAAAAGACTGGAAAACACTAAGCAGGAATTTCTAATTTCTAGTCTTTGCCACACAAAAGGTGATGTTAAAGGAATCTGCCGTTGAAATATCACTTGTAATATCCAGAACCTTATTTTTTATTTCTCAAGTTCCTTAAAAATCACAATTTATTATTTGTTCACATAAAATATATCTGAATATATAACTGATACAGTAGAGGTGTTTTATGAGAAAACAGGGAAGATTTAACACGAGAGGAACACTTTTCACACGTACGCCTTACGCTGTCGGTTACATCCCTTTGCACGTATATGTGAATTTAAGTGAACAGCCCAAGTCGCCAAGCAACCCCCAAAGACCGCACAGGATTAACTAATTAATGAGTCAATTTTGTGCCATGTTTAGTGTTTTCTTTCACGCCCGGTGAGTCAACCTGGAAACAGCACCCAGGGTGAGACTCCTGTTTCACTTCAGTACTGCAGGCCGGGCCCACCCGGCAGGAGGTCTAGATGATCTTAGAGGTCTTTTCCAACCTTAATGATTCTGTGAGGTGGAGGGCGGCACCCCCCCCGCCCTCAGGACCCGCCGGCCTTCTAGACCCTTCCACGCACCACCCCGCCGCCAGGGCCGCCCGCAGCNGATGGCGCTGCCGCCCCGCCGCCGTGCCGCCGCGCGCGGGGGGGCGGGGGGGGGTGCCCGGCCGTTATTTATTTAATTTTACACAACACTGCACATCGCGCCAGCGGGGCTGATAAAGCCGGGAGGTGTCGGGAAGTTTGATTAAACCCTTTCCACGCGACCCCCTCGCGCCTGCCCCTTTCCTGACAAGTCGCCCCGCGCTCTTCCTGTCACGACAGGGCGAGGTGCTTTCGCTCCCGCGATGGAGAGCGAGGGGGTGCGATGGTGACGGAGCGCGGCACTGCCCCGCTCACGCAGGGGAGATGTCCCCCCTCACGGGGGACGCCGAGCCACGCGCCCACTGACGGTATCGAAGGAGATTTAAATAAACTGCCGGACTGATGCGCAAAACAAACGAACAATACGTTTTAAAATTTTGTCAGCTCATTTAAGGAGATATTTAGGGAATATTTACCTTCTCTTCCTGAGTATCATACCTCTGTGCTCTTAAAATAGTGTAAAAGCCCCAGAGGCCGTTCCTCTGCTTGCTGGTCCGCGGATTAGCACCCCTGGCCAACCCCACACCCCGCTGGCCTGCTCGGTCCACTCCATTAGACAAAACTTTCAGAAAAATGAAGCCACGCTGTAAATAGCGCATCTGCATGAACACATTTCCTGCCACAACCGCTGCTGGGCAGACTATGGTGGATGCCAAAGCCCTCAGGAAAGTGAATTTTTGAGCACACCCGGGCCGTGACACGCAGGTATTAGACTGCATCAGCGTGGCGGCAACCCGAGCGTAACCCCCCCTCCTCTGCCTGTCTCCCCAAATCCACAGCGAGAGTGCTCCTTGAACCAGACGGCAAAGACAATGCAAGGTGATGTTTCTTCACCCCTGTCTATCAGAAGATGTTCATCAAAATCACCGGTGCTTACCTACAACCAAGCAGGTGCTTATTTCTGCTTAAATCATTCTACTGCGAAACTGAATAGGGAAAAAAATGCAGCTAAGACTGGAAATTATCCAACATCAGCCTCTTTATAATATTTCTGTTGCTGAGCAAAACCAGCATTCCAGGGCGCGTGACTCCCACTGAAACACGTGGGAATCGTGACGTTAAAAGTTTGTGGAAACCTTTGAACACTTATCTCTGTCTCGTGAGAGTAATGAAGAAATTCGATGTCAAGCATGCACTGATCCCAGAAGAACTATCTGGCTTTTGGAGGAGCAGGGATTACACACCGAGGTGAAATCCTGCTAGCCCGGCAGTGCTGGCATGAACCCCTGTGTCCCAGCTGGCCCCTTCTTAGAACTGCACAAAATCTTAAGAGGAATGGTATGAGGCTACTCTAAGTAAAGAGGTCACAGAGATTAAAGAAAAAGTTCTATTAAATGTTTGGGATGCTCCTGGGAATAGAAGATTTTTACGAAGCAGAACGGAAGAACTGGCAGCAATTACCTATCAAGTCTTCCAGTCTGCTTGGAAATCTGCCCTGCTGTTAAGGCTGTTCTCATGATCACCCCCCCACCCACACACACTGACGGACCCATCTCTACACTTCACTGACCAGTCCTATTGGACACTAAATGTTATCTACTACCTCTCTTCCTTTTTAACCAGGACAAAGTATAATGAACAACTCGACATCTCTCTGGGGTATGGAAACGGAATGCAATCTGGCACCATGGAAAAATGCAGTTCATCATTGCCTAACCTACGTATAACTCAGACCAAAACACAATCTCTTGAACACTAGCCAGTTTACAAGCAGTGAACCTCATGGTATCCACAACCTGCTGGAGATGCTTCACTGTCTCATATCTTTTTGTTCTGCTAAAAGTTAGCACTCACGTGGACAACCATCTGCATCTACAACTCAGAATCACTAAAATGCTCCATTACTCTTTCCCTTAACATGTGCCTTCTTGGTCCTGAGAAGATGATCCTATACTATCTTATCTCAAAAAATGTGTCCTCATACTTCTTTATTAAGACACTGGAAAAATCAATGCTCTCTATGCCCTGGAAGTGGAAATGGGATTTCGTGTCTATCTTCATAATGGAAAATATTGCCCCTGTGTAGAAGAGACAGTTTAGACCTATTTCCCCAGTCCTGGGAGATACTGCTTGACGTAACAGTATAAAATGCCTTTCAGTATAGCTTCTTATTGTATGTTTAAGTCTTTTTAGCTAGGGGGTTCTCATTTGGTATCTTCTTCCTGATTAATTCTCTTTTCTCATTTTCTTTCAGCTTTCAGCCCTGTACTCCACTCCACATTCTCAGTTTTCATTAAATACAAACTGATAAAATATTAACTGATTATTGTTAATCTATATGCCAGTCAGGTAACACATGCACTGTAGCATATGTATACACGTGCCGGTATCTGACTTACTGGCCATTACAAGAATTCTCTCAAGTCTTCACCGTGATCAGTCTGCTGGGATGATATTCAGCTAAACAGATAGTTTGAAGAGTTTGTTGTACAGGTACACTGCAGCTGGTCTGGGTATATTACTTAATGGCAGTACCAGAGACATGTGAACGATGTGAGATCCTGTGACTTGTATCCTTCAGTTATCGATTCAGGGAAGTTCTACACAAGCCATCTCTCTGAATCTGAATTAACATTTTATCTCATTGCTCAAATACCTATGCACGGTATTATTAGCTGAATTAACTGCACAGACAGTTGAAGAGTGAATAAAGCTTGAGAAATGGAAATAGAAAGCTGTACTTGTAACTTTTTTTAAAAAAAGCTTTATTTGGCTGTTTTTGACAGGTCATTCAAGACTATTCAGCTGCTTGACCTAAAGTCCCCTATGTATAATTGCATGCCTTTTAAATGTTAGCTCAGATATCTAATCTATATCTAATAGATACATCCAGTTCTCTGTAAATGGAAGAGTGCCAAGATAATGCAATATTTGAGTAGGAATTTAAAGAAAAGAGCTGGAAATACCAGAAGGAAGTTCTAGCATTAACAACCTTCTGAGAAATGCATAAGTCGCTGCAGGAGAAAGATATAAAATGGACAAACAACTGCTTTTTGGGGCAAAGCAAATACAGCATTTTGAGGGGAAGACAAAAGAAACTAGAAAAGAGAAGTATGAAGGATTTTACAGGTAAAAATGAGAGGCTTAAATATACTATGTGATGATGAAAGGATCAAGTGAGGATTTAAGTAGGCATAGCTGGGCATATTTTAAGTGAGCTAAATGATCTTCTTGATAGACTTTTGCAGATGCTAGAAAGGTTTGAGGAGAATTTCAGGCAGCAGTCACTGGGCAAAAATGAAGAAAGCTACTCCTGATCTTGCTCTGACTTCTGATGTGCTCTTGTTCACTTATCTGGGAGAATTTCAAATGGATCCGCTGGTGGGCATACTTGCACCTGCAGAGCAGCTCTCTACCCTTCTGCTATGGGCAATGGCAAAGAGCCACTCAGAGCTGGCTCTCAAAGCACATTTGTAAAAGTTAATTAATAAAAGGGATATGAAAGCTATTAACTGAAAAAAACCAAGTTGCTTTCAGATTCTTTCATTATTATTATTAATAATTAAATATCCTTGGTTTACGTATTGAAGACACCTCCAGACAGGTTCCTGCCCCAAGGAGTTTGCCATGGAAAGGTCAGATTTCAAAAACCTTTATTTAAAGTAACAAGTGCTTAGTCTGCAAGTAGCCATCAACTGTTTACACAAATAACACCATTTTGTGTCAGTCTTATGTGACTTCGGCCTCCAAACTGACAGCAGATGACAAAGAAAGAAGAGTAGACAAATGACAGAAATGACCTGGGTAATGGCAATAAAAATGGATAAACAGCAATGTGTGGGGT
>VYZW01007472.1:74807-98628 GCA_013401315.1 Balaeniceps rex | reverse complement strand
AATATCTGTCATCTGTGGCAAATATTACAAATGCTGAATGTAGCTATTTACTCTTCCTTGTCATACCTGTAAAATTCCAACTGTCCATACCATATCTAGTGTAGGAAAAATAGGATGAAGAAAAATATGAGCTCCTTTTCTGACTAAATGAATCTGTTTGAGGCCCCAGATTTGTAAGGAAAGATGGTATTTATTGGTGCACAAACCTGCTTTTGCAAAGAATCAGATTCCTAGGGAGAAAAAAAGATATATGCTGTCTGTAGGCATGGGAAAAGCAACAAATTCATGTTGCCAAAATGCACATCAAAGAATGGGAAAATGCATTGTTTTACTAATAGACATACGTATCAACAGCTTACAAAGCTGTTTTTGTCAAACTAATCTATCATTATCCAAGGAATTATTGATGCAAACTTTAGCTATGCTCTATGTAACCATAACAAAGACTGACAGTAGCACAGCTTCAGGAAGAAAAATTACATCAAAAGGTCTTCTCTCACCCAGGTGTGAATATCATGACATCAAGTCAAAATGACTGTCCACTGGAACTAACACACCATAGAAATGAGTGTGATAGATAGCTGGGTAGATTGTCAGAGGCCTGAAGGAAAGGCATTGGTGTTCATAATGGTGATTTTCTGTGTTTGCTGTGTCCAAACTAAGTTCAGATTTTACCCTAAAAATCAAGTGATGCCAGCATTAGGCGATATTTACCTTTAGTGTGAAAAATATATCAAGCTGAGCAGTAGTAGGTAGCAGGAAAAGAAGAGCAAGAAGGATTTTTTTTCCTGTTCTGATTCAGTTTGGCTGCTGAATGCCGTATCACAGGCTGTTAAAGGAAGACTCTTCACTCCCAGAACTGATGAAAATCAAGTCTGCAGAATAGGGCCTAACTGCTCTTTTATTATAAAAATGTCCATCCTTTTGTCCCATAAATAGAAAACGTTAAATTGCACAATAAAAGATTTGACCACTGCGTTACATTTTCAGTCATAAATACAACTTGCACAACCTTCGTTTTTTATAGGATGGAAGCCAATTTTATTACCGTTGACATCAGAGTAAACTTGGAGAGTATAATGGAAGAGTGTGTGATTCATTTTGAATATATTAAAATTCCATGTATGTGTTTATATTTTTATGTGTGTGTGCATTACATACACACACATGTGCATATATTTTCCATTTATATATACCCATGTATACACACATGCATACATAGTTCACAAGACTCAGCAAAGCCAGAAAAGTAAATAAAAGTGATTTTAACCTTTAACATAAAGGGTATAACCCTAAGCTACCAATCATTCTACTCTGAATTCTATCAGCATAAAATGTAACACAATAAGCTGCCAAGTGAATTAACTATGGATTTTAGATTGGAATTCGGAGAGGGGGAGAGAAGAAATCTCATTGTGCTCACTCCATGATTTTAATTAATAAAAAGAATGAAATAGATGACAAACTCAGTCTCCCAATAACAATGACCATTCAGTGCTTATTTATGTGGCTGTGGTGGATCTCTACTTTATATTCATATAAACAGGTAATAATGTCTTCGTTTTCTTGTTAGAGGTCTGCTACACAATCTGAGTATCAGATAGACTCATTTCAAAGTTGAAAATACAATCTTGTTTCATATACTTGGTGCTTACTTGAAATGGGATGTTACTAGCTTTGTTTAAAAATCAATTGTACAAGTTGCAATGTAACAAAATACATATAGCTAGAGCCAGGTCTTCATAGCAGCTCCTATTGTTTTGCATGAAAAATGCATTGACTATAGTATTACGAGAGTAAATGTGCGTATGCTGAAAAATTCTGTCACTTTCTATTAGCTGTAAATTATCGACTAGTATAAACCCTAATTTCATTTGTCACATTCTGTTGCATTGCTGCTCTTCCTTGTTCCCATTCTGTCATTCTGGCAGGCCCACTCTGCCCCAGGTATCACGGCATCGCCATCTGCACCCGACATCTGTCTCTCTATTGATCACACGGGTTTAGCACTTGATCAAACAGAGCACGACAGAATACATCTCTTTTTGCAGTACTGCCAATGCCAACTGCTGCATGAAATCTATTACAAAAGCATTCTTTTACCTAGTTTCTGAAACTGCAAATAGGTTTCTCTTCTTTTAAAAGACTCTTAGGTTGTTTTTTTCTTTAACTTTCCGTCATTTGTTGCAGAGGAATAGAAAAAACAATAGGCTGACAAAAATGAGAAATGAAGCATTTTTATCCCAGAGTATGCAAACTAAGAAATTAGGCTACCCAAATTAAGATTATTTATTGAAAGAAATAATTACATTAATTCACAGTTTGTTAGTAAACATACATTTTTCATTTTGCTGCGAAATGATGGTACAAAACAGACTACACCAGAAGGTGCTAAACAAGCACCTCAGAATGTCAAACGTGGTGTCTGGAGAGCCTTAACTGTCTCCAGTTTAGATGATCGACTCTAGCAAGTGACTTGGGGAGCTAAGAAAGGTATGTAACAACTCATTGCTCAGTCAGTGAGAAAAAAATTAGTGCATCTGAGAACTGATCTGGCATGCTGACCTGGAGGATAGACAACAGGAAATTCTTGGCACTGGAGTATGTCTCCTTCTGTAGATGAAACACCCATAACCAGGTCTGGGCACCAGGTGCCTCCATGCTTTTGTGAGTAGGAGCAAGGGATTCTTTTCTGAGCATGAGCACTTAAATAAGCAATACTGATGCTTTAAAACACTAAGAAGGTGTGCACTACCTTTTGCATAGGTATTCTGTTAGAGTGATATGAGAACGTAGGACAGTCCAAGACGGTCACCTCTGCTTTAATACAGCTACGCCACTTATACAAGCTGAACATTTGGCTTTTTGCAGGGGATGAACTGCAAAAAAAAACCCCTTGCAGTAGCAGGCTCACAGTATTCTTTTGCAAAACAGTCTGTGACCAATTCTGACACCGAAGGGAAATAAGATTACTTTGAACGTCATAAAATTAAGCTTTTTCATCAGTAAAATTACAAACATTGCATAGGTGATATTATGGATTGACTGTCTTGGAGAAAGCTCTACCCAGGTTATTGTGCAGTTAACAAGCTGCAATGCGACTCTGCATCATTGCAGAATTAATTGGAAATTATTTTTAAGAAAAATGGTGAAATTCCAAAACAATATCTGGTTTCCAAGGCCTTAGATATACTTATGGCAAACAAGGTGTTCTCAGTACTTAATGATTTTAACTCTGTTATTCCCATTGATTTTATGAGAAGTTCTCTTATAGAAGTACTTGAGAGGGTACTACTAGCCATAAGAAATGAGGCATATAAGGCTAAAAAATTAAATTATGGGCTAGCAGGAGTCACAAGGACAATATATCTACTTCTCAGACACAGCGTTATGGATTAACAGCACCTAGGTATTTTATGATAATGTCTTCATGCTTTCCACAGGTGGATACCATACTTCTATCAGTTGTAATGTATTTTAAATTCACTGGGTAAACAAAAAAGACACGCACTTTCTGAAAACAAATGTTGACTTTCTATTTACAAACTATTCAATAACCCAATAGTCACATGCTGTTTTCCTTATTTATGCTACCTTTTCAAATTATGCTGAAATAAAATTGTTGCTATGAGCAATCAGATTAATCCCCTCCCCCCCCCAAAAATCATGAACGTTAAAAGACTATTTTCCTTGTTTCAACTGACAGTATTAGTTACAACACAGGAATTAGACCGGGATCTAGCAATGTATTATTCATTAGATTTTTTGTAGCCAAATACATTAGAGTATATAGTTATACCAACAAATTAATATTTTAGAGCTAATTGAAATTGTTCTTTCTATAAAGATTAAGCTTTTTCCCACCCTACACACTTCAGTCATTAAAATAACACTTTTAATGCCTTGTCTAAATGATGTCTCACATTAATGCAAAGCTATATTAAAGCACTCAAATGACCAGTTCTTTTGTAATGCATTCTATACGATCAGACACTGGGTCAAATCTGGGCAGTGTGTATGAAGTGGTATCAAGTGGAAGCTAATTAAAATATATTCTCTATAGAACTTTACAGAAAAAAGAGAACAGTAATCATCAGAAGGTAGAGTCTGAAAATGGCATTTCTGAAAGGCTTGCAATGTGATTTATTCTATTTGCATGAGGATACTTTTTGGAATAAAGGCTTAAGAAGATGGCATGAATACTTCAATTACAAAGTACCTTACTTCATTCCTGACAATCTCAGTGATAACCTGTTTCTGGTTTGTTCAAAACATAATTTTAGAGCAATTTGGTTTGTTTACAGAAACAGTATTTAGATACCTTTCTCACAATCAACTTCAAAAAACCCAACAAAATATTCATGAAATAAATCTAGACAAATCTTTTAAACTTTTTAGTCTTATAATAATTTTAACTCACAAATTGATGTACGTAACAGAATAACTAGTAATTGAATCTGAATGCAGACAAATCCCATTTCCTTTATCAAAGTAAGTTCACCTCCCACATTAATCAGATCTCTTTCCTTACCCAAATCCATGAAATACAGTACATTTAATTTTTTTATTAATTTTTTTTAAAGCAAGTTTTACAACATAAAAGTTGAATATTCTTAAGATAACTTAACTGGCCTTTTCTCTATTGTACTTTTAGTGATTCAGGGAAGGGGAAATAAATATGGCAAAGGATGAGATTCTCTTGATATCTCCACATTACCCCAGAGGAAAGACTTTCATGAGATGCTGCCATTTCGTGCTCAAATGGAGGTAGGTGCATGGGAAGGGGGGAGGGAGGCTATAGTCCAGCTTGCAGAGTTAGCAAGGGGCAATTAGACTGCATTTGTTCAGGCTTTGGTCAGTTTGTCAGATAAGGCATCAATCCCCCTTATCCACTGACTTATCTCTTTAAAAAAAAAATAAATATGAATTTCAGGGATGTGGGTGTTAAGAAGATGGATGAAGCATTTTCTAGGGATAAGATGTGGAGGGTTAGAAAGATCTTTTGTCTGATTAGTGCTGTAATTCTTACAGAATAAAAAAAAAAAAAAGAGAATGAACTTTTTAGTCCCATCCAGTGTGCTGAATTTACTATCTTTATATAAATACAGTGAGGTAAGCATAAACATTGATTTTTTTTTTTCCCCTCAAGATAACTTCATTATACTAACTGCTAATCTATGGAATAATCTTTCCTTTCTCGTAAATCTGGTTGTGATAGACCTCTCCATTCACAGTTCATTTCATGGTAATGGTAAGCGTGCATTTTTTAAAAGGCCTGTGGGACACTTTTTTTTCCCCTTAGCTCTCCTCTTCATTTGTTATTATTTGTGGGATTATTTTGATGTGGGCCAAATTACAAATCTTCCAAAAATGGGACTCTGCGTTTGTGCACTCCTGTGCTACAACTGTGGTGTTTCATGCAGAAGATGCGTCTGCATTGCAGTAAACCACTTCACCCTAACTTAAGCAAACATACCCATGTTCATTTTCATTTTAATAGGTGGCAGTTTACCTACTGTAATGGAGAAAGTGGCACCCGTGTTTTAGTGGGAGTCCTGGCAGGCTGAGCAGCCGGTACCGGCCTCCAGCCTGCTGCAGCCGTGCTGGAACAAAGCAGAGTTTCACCTTTCTGTCCCTACATCTACGTCAGCTTCAGCAACTGTGCTGTAAACTTATGTCAAGAAGGAAAAGGTAAAACTTAGTTTTTCTGGATTTCCTTTTAGTTGGGAAAAAAACTTCCTGCAACAATGCCATTTGGCTATATTAATAATTGAGAATAGATAAATGTAGTTGTAGTTCGCAGTGCCCTTAACTGCAACTCCTGCCCTTTGCCTCACAACTCGCAGGGGAGGTTTTCTCCTCCCTTTCTCCTCAGCAGCACCAACCAGTCCCTTACGCACTGGTGTAACATGCTTTGGTAGCCACCCGGCTGCATAATCCCATGCCTAGGCAAGGTTTGTGTACGTCCCTGAGTTTGCCTACCCCACCACTGAGGTCATAAATCATATCCTAGCCTTTGTTGGCTTAAAGAAGGGTCTTATTAGCTTAGACCAGAATCTGATCTTAACATCTATGTTGAAAAAAAAGCAAATCAAAATGAAACAAAAAACAAACAAAAAGACCAACCCACAGTGTAGAGATTCATCAATCCTCTTTAATAGATCTACAGCTCAAAGGGTGTCTGCAACACAGTATCTTTGATAACCTGGCAAACCACTCCCTTCTCTTAGGAATCTCAGGTGCCATTAGCATATAAGGTTCAAATGCTGGGAATCCCACGAGGACGCAAGGAGGAGTTTTACAGTACCTCTGCTTACTGTGCAGTCATGCTTTATCATTTCCCACGAGAATCCTACTCTGCTTGTAATATGCCAATAAGCGATTCCTTCTCACCTGAGATCTAAAGGCATGGCAAGCAGTACTGAAAACACGGGGGCAAGTAACAGGAGAAGTGAGAAAAGAGTAACAAAACAATGGAAGGGCATTTCCATTGATTTTGATGCCTGAAGGAAGTTATCAAGTTTTCGTTATCAAGTCTGGCATCCTGCCTGCTGCATATCTTAGAATTTGCCCAGTAATTCTGGGAACTGCTTGTGCTTCACAATTTCTGGTCAAATTTTTCCTTTTGAAAAGTATGCAGTCTCCATTAAAAGAAACAAAGCAATAGACAATATATCACAATTAAACTGTTCCAAGGGCTAATTAATCTCAGTGTTTAAAAAGTGCGTTTATTTCCAGTCTGAGCTCTTTTTGCTATCCAGCCTTTGGATACTGCTGTATCCTTACTGCTAGGTTAGAGAGCCATTAGGAAAAGAGAAGGAGAAGATAGCAGTAGATATAGGGATGAAAACAAATGCTATTCGGAAAATACTAATATAAACTGGAGATTTTTGATAATTCAGATAAAAGGCTAGATTTTTAGAGGTTCTACAGTAAAAATATTTAACAATACTATTGTTTTCATTTCAAAATGATCCAATACAGTCCTCAGGAGGCTTCTGCTTATGTTGAAAGAACAACTTTAATCCGGTAAGAAAACTTCAGATTAGTAGAAGCATCAGAGACACAACCAGCCTGTCTCTCTCTGCCCCACGACAGGTAGAAAATTTCACATGGAGCCAGGACTGCAAAGATGCATTTACTTCTTGCAGTTTTGTAAAGTATTTTTGGGTATTACACATGTTGTTAGTTTTCATTTTCCCCTGTACTTCCAGGTGAAAGTACCATTTTACAATAAATTATCTGAATTTATCGGTAAACTTGTTTAGTCAGATGCTCAGTATGCTACAAGGTCCAAAATGTAGATGACCTTGTGAGACTGTGAACATAAAGGAAAACTATAAAGGATCACAAATGCTAACCATGTTTACAGTAAGCTTTTGTGAAAATACATGTTCATATAAATACATACATATAAACCCAGCAAGAAACACTTACATAATATCTATGCACATACCTTTGCTGTCATTCAGATACTGTTGTAGTCCTTCCAAATATCAAAATTAACAAGAAGTGAAAGGAAAGGAAACTGTCAAAACCAGCATACGATTTAAAATTGAAAACTATGCTACAGAAAATGCTGGGATTTGAGCTACTAATGGTCAGATTAACCCCTATGGCACACTCAGGAGATGGTTATATGAAATACAAACAGCTATTACATCAGCTTTTACAAGTGCAGATGAAGCTCATGGTGGTCAAACTAAAAGCAACACACTTCAGAAACATGTAGGGTTTTTTTCCTGAGGATCCAGGACAGCAGATAAAATATCCATGTTCTGTGCACAGCTTTAAAGATTAACAAATCTTGTATTTTTTTACATGTAGCTTCAGATCGTGACACACCAGACAAGCTGTTTATTTTTTGAATACACCCTTCAACACTAAAAGCAGTACCTATCTCTTTGGATTGCAATTATACATAACAACTGAAAATTAGCAAAATAAATATATGTCATATGTATTACCTATAGAAATTTATTATGATCGCTGTAGTTACTGACAGCCATAACAGTTTTTTAAAATATTACCTGACCATTGGTTAAGAAGTTCTACAAGAAACACAGGCTAGCTGGTCTTTGGATTCATAATTATAATATAAACAGGAATTAGACACTGTAATTTTTCTTCTTTTAAAATTCACTGCCTTTTAATTCCAAAATTCCAAGGTAGACTAAGTAATAAACAAATTACCTGATTATCAATTAATTACAAGTATTCTATCAATTTTAATGTATACATTTTACAGTCATTGACTTTTATTATGGAATGAATATAATATGAAAATTCCATAAATGCAATTACTTGTTGCTTCATTTGTGGATTAGATCATCACTGGAAGGATAAAATTACAGACCAAATTCTATTTTGAAGTGCTCTGGAATAAATCTGGAGTAACTGGATAGCTTGAGTACATCTGAGCATAGAAAATCGAAGTAGTGTATTGGTTCTGCATATGTGCAAAATGAAGGCTATAACTACGCTAGTCCCATATGTAGTACCTTGTAGCAATAGTGCCAAATGAGGGTACTTTTCATCGCTCATCAGTCTGTTTCCCACCCCTTACAGTACGCATGTGTTGGCACACTCACTCCAAAGCGATGTTTTTCATGACTGTGATCACCCCATCAGCATGGCTATGAAGCAAACATCAGAAATAGGTGCAGAAATGGTAATATGCAAAGAAATGGAAATCGCTTCTGTAAAACATGAGGGAAAAAAGTGAGTGGAATATGTAGGAGTGAAATACATGACCAAGCACAGAAAGCATGATCTATCCTGCATTATTCAGAACAGCAGAAATGTGTGATGGAAAATATCTTAAATAAAATAAGGGTATACAGCTGGGGCATTTTGTATTTTTGACAAGATAAAAATTTACTTTCCTGCATTTATTAAATCTGGATATAGTCTGGATAACTTTAGTAACTTAATTAGTAATTTGTTGAAAAAAAGATCTGTATTTTAGAAGCTGTTTTTTTGTCATAGGTACTTTACAATGTAATTCTCATTAGGCATTAAAAACTGAGATTTCCCCAAAGGATTAACTCAGAATTATTGATTAAAAATATGGAGGTGGAGTGTGAAAAAGAATCATCCTTGGGAAAAATATTTCCACATATGACATTAGAGAAAAAATAAAGTAATTTCTTGAAAACAACTTTTATTTAGCAATTTGGGGAGAAATGTAGGAGATCAGATGATTAACGCCCTACTTTCAGAAGTCAGATCTCCTTGGCCCTCAGCCCATTACCAGGAACTTAATCCTATGACCTCTGACACAAGTGATTTAAGCATCCATATTTTCTTGAATGGCATGGAGTAATGTAAGACTAAGTAACTTGTTAAAATGGAAATTAAGGCTTATTCCATGCAGTCTTGCACAGTGGTCTTTGTTTGCTTTTCTAATGAATACCTATTAGAGCAGAACATGCCCTTTTTGGCTGACCTTGCCCTGTTGGGTTACACAGGTGTGTAAAAGATAGCCACTAGCACACCCAGGATTAGGGGTGCTTACTGAAACTCCTGATTACTTGCTTGACTCACATGGAAAAGCAGTCTGTATTTTTTCTGATTAAAGCATCAGGAAATTCCACTTCAGTGGTGTGTAAAATTTTTATAAACTCTGTTCTGAAACAACATTATCATTATGGTAGTCAGACTGTAAAAGATTGGCTTAAATGTGCTCATCTGTATTTCTCATCTTTTTTCTTCCCTTCTAAATATCTTCATATAA
Organism: Balaeniceps rex; assembly: GCA_013401315.1. Lineage (NCBI taxonomy): Eukaryota > Metazoa > Chordata > Aves > Pelecaniformes > Balaenicipitidae > Balaeniceps > Balaeniceps rex. The sequence goes on along the minus strand of VYZW01007472.1, from coordinate 88,892 downwards.
TTGTCTTTCTCATACTATATTTTTATCTAGCTTGATGCATTACAAATATGCCTTTGTATACACATGTAAATACCCTCCAACCCCCACAGAATCCTTTCTATGCACACAAAGTACAGATTATTAATTAATATGCCCACTAGGATTTTGGCAGAATGAATATCACTGAATTTAAAATCGTTCCTTTAAATCGTACTATTAAGGTAAACATTACATCATTAAGTGAAGGAGCAAAGTTACTATGTTTTCCACAGCAAGTTTTAAAAGTATTCAATATACTGCATGTTTACAAGGGAACAGAAAAAGGCAGCCTGGCTTTGGAATATGAATGTAATCTCTACGCAGACCCAACTGTTTCTTGTTTATGACAAAGGAGTAAATAATCCATTGATCTGGCAGCAGGGCACCTGCCTTACCAACCGACTCTGTATCAGTGGTCCCTGAACCCTCATTATTTTTCCTCAATTAAAGTTCATAGTCTCCTAAAGTCTGTGCTGAGCAGATGTACAACTGTTCTTGACTGCTGAACACAGAAGAATCACAAATTTGGAAAACTACTGCCATTTCATAAACCCTAGAAGTGCATCATTTGTTGTGGCGAAGAAACATTATAAACAATATGTCTCTTTTATAGGCTGCTAAGGCAGCACACTACAGAAAAGAATATTAAAGTTCAAAAACTGTCACATAAGCAGTGCATTATGAATACTGTAATGTGTTTTTTTATGATTCAAATAATGGTTACTGAAATGAAAAAATAAAGCCCTCTGAGGGGTATAATGTAAAAAATGTGACTTATATTTACCTAGAATTAGACAAAATTGATGTATGAACAAAATCAAACTGGAATCAATGATCTGCAGAGAAATTCAAAATATAATAACTGATAAATCACCGAAAGCAGAATTAAAGTTATGTTTGCTGTATTATCGCCTTGGTTCTTTGTAATTGCTTCTTTTGCAGAAATAGGGAAGTCAGGAGAAATAATCAGAAGGGCAATACTACTTGCAATTATAATGCAGCAAGACTCCAGCTGCAAAAATTAACCGAAGGATACACATTTCACAAGAAGCAGCCTTTTAACTGTGGGTGTATGCTCAAATATTGTAACGTATGAAAAGAGACCGCATTACATACATATTCCCTACAGTGCGTCGTGTTGTACGCTAGAAAGAAAATCATCTCTCAATAAGGCATAGGGAGATGCTCATTTCCAGCACCGATCAGCTTAAGAAGCAAACGAAACCCACATTTTGGGGGAACAAAGTTAAAGTTCGTATGCAGCATTTGTCAGCCTGTCTCCAGCATGATTCCAGCACAGCTCTGTTGCCACAGTATGTGCTGGATTGGGTGCAGCAGATTGCGAGTCTTTAGGTCAGAGTATGTGCTTGAAGCATCAATAACTACACCTGTCATTTTAGTTTTGCTGGGAAGAATGTGTTATTGTTAACATTGCAACATGCATTAGCTACAGTCTGACATTGGGGCTGGGCACTGAATTTGGAAAGACAGTCAGTTAAAATATTACCATCGATGACGAGGTGTGAGTGTTTCCTGTAATGCCTGGTAGAGATATTGCCGTTAAGGTACATGTGATGTATATAAGCCCATTCCTACTTGGAGCTGTGCGTACTGGCTTAGGTTCTTCTGTGAGACTGTAACCCAGTGTTTGTAAAACAAAAAATGTATAAAAAGGGATTGAGAAGGGAGGCAATTATTAAGGAACTCATCGTCCAGCCAAAATAACAGAAGAGATTACTGACTGCAATCTTCTGTTATTAGCAGGGGTCATTTTATCCTTTCAGCTTTCACAACTGTTTACTTCTCCTGGCTTATTTTCACAAATATTTTGCAGAAAGCTACTTAATATAATGAAATCTCTACCCTGTAGCTCACTTAAAACTACTCATGCTGAACTGATGATTCAATCATTATAGTGTTTGATGAGGATGTAAGCACCTTTGGACAAAAGGTAATGTTGATATTTTAAGGAATGCAGAAATCAACAAAGGTAACTATTGCTGCATACTGGGGGATCAATTCTTTATGAAAGTCTTTTCTTGAATTTAACACCAACTGGACATCACACATTTGTATGCAAAGCTTCACATGTTTTATTTCACAGAATAAATGGCAAAACTGCCAGGCAGTTTCAGTCTTACACTAGAAAGAATACAAGTATCCGTGCAATATGAATTTTTTGTTTATACAGTACGGGATGTGCTTCTGCATACCAGAATATGGGATATTTAGTGGGTGATAGTGTAACTTGCTAACAAATATGTATTAATAAATTACTCGTGAAACATAAAAGACCATGGTAAAACATAAATACTTTCTTGCCACAAATAGATTTGTGTACACACACAACATCCACATGAACTATACACAAAAAAAACAGAGGTAGAACATAGACCATTTCACTCCAGAAGTATAGATGCACAATTACGAGGTTTAGGAGACAGCTAGTCTTTATTAGATATCGGAAGCTGAAGGCTTTCTTGATGCATTGATATCAGGTACGATTCTAAAGGGAAATGGGATCAAACGCCACCAAAATTATTAAGCTCTGACACTGGTGCAGTGTTACAATATCTGCAAGATAAGTCTCAAGTCTCACCCTGCCCGTCTCTCTAAGAGCTGCTTGGTCCTGCTGCATTTCTCCATCCTCACCCGTCTCCCGGAGGAGGGGTGATGACACCTGCACAGCCTCGTGGCTGGAAGCAGCCCACGCTTCCCTCGCCTCTGCAAAACTGCTGGTGGCAGCTCCCCAGCGGTGCTGGTGCAAAGCAGGGCTGCTGGCTCCGGGGAGGCAATGGGGACCAGCAAACGGTGCTGTTGCCGGACCTGGTATCACCGACTCATGCGAGAGGAGGGGGTCTCCCTGGTATCACTGACTCATGTGAGACAACCAGGGGTCTCAGTACCACAAGCTCCGCTCTGCCGTGGAGCCTTTACCAGATGGTGAAATCCACAGTGGCAGGTTTCAGCCTTCCACCAAAATTGGATAAGCTCGAAAGCAATGAACTTGTCAGAGGAAAAATAAAATCCAGTGCTCTCCTTTCAAAAAAAAAACCCCTTTTGCTGACTTCCCGTCTGAAAACATTACCGATATCATATGCCGTGGTACCTAGACAATTTTGGAGGCACAGGGCTGGTGAAGGATCAAAAGGTGGAACACATTCGTGGGGCTCTTGGGCTCCGCAGGAGCAGGCACTGCCACACCCACGGTTTTGCTGAATTATTCGTCTGTCTGTGCTAGCAGAAAGGCAAAAGCCGACACCTCCTGAACTTAAGGAGTAGAGACAATGAATGAAAAATAAATTTTACAGCTTTTCTGCAGCCTTTTCTACCTTTCCCCAGGAAGTGTACAAAAGAATCAATTCTTCTGCATATCAGTCCTTACACCTGCAGATGTGGAAAGAGGCCATCACTCTTGCAGAGCGACACTTAGCTGTTCCTGGAAAGCGGCAAGCCCTAACAATGTGCTCCAAAAAGCTCTCAGACACTGAAGTATTAATACAGGCTTTCTCTCCTCTGTCTCATTGCTCCAAATATAAACTATATTTGATGCGCAAGTCCTTTGTGGAACTAGCCTACGATCTTCATGCTAACAGAGTCCTTCTTTAAACACTTTTTATTATTAACACATTAAATATTACACCCAGTTCTTTCAGAGCAATGCCTCTAAAAATTCAGCTTTCACTGTTTCAGGTTTTCTCAACAGCTGTGGTACTTTGAAAAGAACAGCAGTATCTAAGGGCTGTTGCATTTTAAACTATCCCAAAATGTCACTGTAGTGACCAGAAATACCCTTTCTTGAAGCTTCATTGTTTTACAGACCTTTGGGCTGACTTTTCCATGTAAAAAGGCAGCAGTGGATGTTGTAAAATAAATATACTTTATTTCTAACTCTATTTAAAAATAGTTCTCAATTTTAAGACTATTTCTTTTAGTATGTCCAAAAATATAGTATAGTGGTGTATCACTTGAAATGTATCAAGTGGCTTCAACACTGAAGAGAGTTTTGCCATGTGCCAACTTTCAGACTCAAATTTAGCTTTGCCTGACACAAACTATTACTAAGGTTAATAATTAAAAAAATATATTTACATGCAAGTTCTCATGGATCTCACCTCATTTTGGTGTCAAGTGGAAGAAACTAATGGAAGCTAGGTCCTACCCTGAAAATACGCTTAGAGAAATGGTGGGGAATGCTAACTCACAGGTGTCACATACTTCCTGCGCTGTCTGGTCTGGCACTGGAAAACTTACTTTCAAATCCTGTCCTAAATTTGAGTGATGGCAGGTCAGGTATGGTTCTTGATGAGGTGCAGAGTTTGCTCCGATTACCTCAGTAATTACTTTCTAATATTATTAAACTTTTTACGTGAAGTAATTTCTCTTCTGATTGATCCACAAAGCCCAGGTCAAAGGCCATCTAATTATAAAAAGTTGCAGATCCATCTTCTTCATTTGAAAATACCTCTTGGTCAAGAGCTGAAGCAAAGTTCATATTCACATTTGCAACTCAGACTATACTAAATCACTTAAAAGCAAAATATAGCTAAATAATGTATTTGCTGATAAAATAGCAGAAAGAAATCCTTCTTTCCTTACTGCAAAACTAATGGATGTACCAGTTTTTATAGGCCTTGGTTATAAATATAAGATAGCGTGAGCATATAAATGATTTCAGTTATGCTTTAATAGTGCTTAATAAATCAAGATTGCATATTAAAGAATACACTGACATTCTAAACCTTAGCATAATATTTAATTAAGCAAACTACTACTTTGATCTCCGTATTACTGAGCTGGGTCCAATGCCTGTTCTACCATCAGTGAAACCCTCACAGACCTGAACTGTTTAGTTTCTTTCTGCGAAATGTATAGTACATGTAGTGAGCAAAATACATTGGCAATAAACAATAGTGGACAAATTCAGGTTAAATTATTTATGGATCACGTTTTTCTTTTATCTTGTAATACTGGTTAGCTAAAGAACTTGTCACAGATGCGTCAGAGGCTACCGGTCAGGCAGAGCCAGCAAGGCTGCCATTGGGCCAGTTTGGAACCCATGAGTTCAATCTACAGGAACTGCTTTCCTTTAAAACATAAATGCTTTATTCTTGTTTTACATTAAAACATCATCTTTCTAAAGCGATTATTAATACTGATGCACCAAAATGCAGCTATGTGTAGCAGTTGGGCCCAGTTGACAACAGTGTCAGCATAAGCAGATGAACTTCAGTTAACCCTACTGGAGAAGGGAGTATCTCAGCTATAAGAATAAAGGCGTAACTTCAGCATAACAAGATGTTAATCACTGTTAAAGCCAGATGAGCCAATTAAGAAAGGGATATTCTCTACCTACCCTATAACTGGGGGTATCCCTTGGGGACAGACCCCCGGGGATCTCCCCCGGGCCCAGCCCCAGGACCACGTAGAGCACAACTGCACCACTTGGCTTCTGGACCCTGTCGTCTCCCTCCATAGAACAACGAAATCGCATAATTCGTAAAATTGCATGTATCTGTGATTAAAAGTGTTTTGGTATCCAGGTGCATTTAGCCTCCACACTGTCATTTGGTCTTGAACTGCGACACTATGCGGGTAAGTCAGACCTCTCACAGTCACCTGTTTACCTTATGTGTATTTAACAAAGCAATAAAAAGATAATCTCTATGTTTTCAGTAATCTATTTCAGTAACTGAATGTAATATGCAAATAGACAGGTAAGACATATGGAAACAAAATTAATGTATTTTGAGAGAAATATATTTTAAGAGAAAGCTTCAATAGATCTTTTTAAACCAGTTTGTGACTGGGCAATGATAATGTATGATGTGAGGTACAAGGATTTGTAAGAAATCACTTTCTTTTCACTAACGTTACCACACTAATATATTTAACATAGACATTTACATGCTTTGCATTTTAAGTGCCTCTGAAATTCAAGCACCAAGCCTGCACATTTCAGCAGCACCATCAGATGTAATGAGTTATGGTACTATCGGCATGTTGATAAGCTATAGCCCAAAGAAGAACAAGAAGGAAGTATAAAAAATATGGCCAGAGGATGGGATAAAACTATCAGCGAGTGTGTTTTCCTGTTTGGTTTTAATCTACATTTAATTAAATTCTTATCTTCTGTGTACTTATGGTCGCATTTGAATGGCGAGACTGCATTCATTATGAATGGTAAAACTTAACTCGGAGAACATTTCATGTGGCTTCTTTAAAAAAAAGGAAAAGGAAAAATACTGTCTTTATTCTTTACACTGAGGTCTTTTTAAAGAAGGGTTAAGTTACTTTGGGCTGAAATGGTGTTCTGCACTTAACCTTTAGGTTAACTTGTTTCTAAAGTTGCTCTTTAATCAATTTTTTAAAAAAGTATATCATTTGCTAATGTTAATATCAAAATTTTGATTCAGTGAAGTCAGCAATGGGGGAGTAATGCAGCACACGAAAGAAGTGTTTCCTTCATTCTTAAAAAAAGACAATGATAACAGAAAGTTTCTGCTAGTAACAAAAAATGTGTGTGTGAGGCTACATCCAGAATTACTGTAGCCATAAATGTCTTTGAAATTAATAAGATATTAAAAAAATCTTAACAATGATTTTTGAGAGTCTTAGTTTGTATTTTTTTTTTCTATTATCCAGATCATTGGGCTGACCATGCAGTCCTCCTTGGGCAAAACTCAGCTTTAATCTTGTGTAAATAGGGAGGGCAGAATTGGGTACTTTGTTTTACTTATTAGTTTCAAAGGTGTTTTGGGGGGCAAAGGACAAGTGAGATCAGAAATGACACTAGCAGCACAAAAATAGTATCTAGGCTAAATTATTAAAAGATATAACAAAGTGAAACAAAATAGAAAGCCTTCTGCATGTCCTTATCAGTCAGTACAGCAACTACTACACCATATATATTTTTAAAACATTCCATTTAGCTATTGTTTTCCAAGAGATGCTATCTTGAAATGCAAAATCATATGACACTGTGTCAGAAATATCCCTGTGACTTTTATATTGCATACATTTATTTTCTTTCTTTGAAGGGCCTATCCCCAAGACGCTTTAAGGACATCTGAGAGGTACAATGCATTCATGCAAGCCGAAGGCCTACCAAAATGAAACCTCCTCAAATTAAACATATTCCTGCGGTATTGAATACTCATTTTCCTGAGCTAACCTCCACAAAAGCCCTTGAAAACCAATCGGCTTTGAAGTGTGGGTTGATAATTAACAAATATGGGGAGCTACTGCAGGTAGAACATTTCAGGGTCAAAAGTCCTACTAGGAAAATGAAAACATTGGCACCAGAAAGTAATTGTTTTCTTGCTCATTTGGCTATTGATTTTCAGCTCCCTCTTCCTCCAGAAGTTTGGATTTCATATACCTTCCCTTCGTTCTTTCCCCATTCCTGAAATATTACACTACTGATAATACATAAAGGAAAAGGGGAAAGGCAGGAAGGGAAGGAAAAGCATGGGAGAAATGAAACATTCAAAACAGCTTACATCCATTTTTCTAGCTAAAAAAATGCACCAGAAAATAATATTTTAAGTAGAATTTCTATTGTGGAAATGCAAACTTTGTCTCTTTCTTTTCTTCCACTGCAAAATTAAGCAGTACTTGCATTTTTTTTAACGTATAAGCTGTATAAATCATGTTCAATGTCTTTTTAGAGCCCATTGGATTCCTCTAAGCTATGCTATTAATGGCAAGTTTTGTTCGATCAGCTGACAGCTCCGTAGCCTTACGCTGCAGCTCCACGTAGAACATATTGCTCTGCTATAATATTTCAGGTTTAGAAACAGAAGTAACTCTAGCAAAAGTCCTCATCCAAAAGAAAATGTTGCAATCATTTGACTAGGCAGACATAATAAAGCAAAATAAAAAGCTTTCTCACTACAGCATCTACCATTAAGCTTAAATAAAGATTCTGAGATTGATAACTGAGTCATGTATCTTCTGTCATCATTGCTGGGGGAAAAGCAATTGTAGTTTCTTCCATTTGCACCCAACCATGTATCAATGTTACCAGAATTTGTGTTTTTTTAAGTATTTTCCAGCTAATTCACAACTAAACCACAATTTAAGCTGAAGTAAATCACTTCACTGCATCTGTCAGATCAGTTTGGAGAGACAGCCACAGTCCTGGCTTAATCCTTTAAACACCAAGGTATGCAACTATGGCACTGAAACAAGGGAAGGTGGTTGTCCCGGCTTTCCTTACTCAGATCTGAGGTAAACTGAATCACTCTCTCACACGCCTGTCTCCCCGCCAGGATTATCAATAGTCAGGCTGACACTGATCTCACTTTAGGTGCCTTGGATACACATCTAAAATTAGGGAGAATCTGGGCTGCAGAAGCGTGGTACAGTTGCCATTCAGGAGAGATCACACAACACTTTTCCTCACTGTCTCTGCGTCCTTCTGCAGAGGACAGGTGGAGCAGTGTGAGACACACAGCAAAAAAAGTACATGGAAAATACCCTTCCTTAGAAGAAACTGACAATTATTACCCTTGGATTTAGGAATCACATAGTGTGGTAGCTTTCCTGTGCATTTCATATAACTTCCAAGGAGCTCTTGCTGGATGGCATGAGAGCTCTTGGAAGACATGCTGCAAAAACCTGCTAAAAACTTCATTTGCAGCACTTAGTCTGTAAATCTATTTTATTGCTATTAGCTGTGTTAGAATAAAAATACCAACTCAGCCTGAAAAAAAGGTATATGTAGCCAGCTAATCAATTGCATAACTTTTCTAAAAATGTCTTCAGCATGATGACATTAGGCAACTGTGAACCTGTTAGCTTCCAGCTCTGCTGTCAGTGCTATGATATAACGAGTGCCAGCATGGTGTTCCAGTCAGCTACTGCCACCTGCTCCACTTTGGAAAAAGAAGTCTCTTTTTTTGGCAGCCATCAGATGTCATACCCAGTGCCCACTGGCAAGAACAATGACTTTTCATCGTGGTCTCCTTTGCTTAAGAAAGTCTTAAAAAGAGGCCTAATGAAGAGGGGAGCTGCAGTGTGGGATTACGAGCGTGGTAGGAGCACCTGGGTGTGAGGGTGCCAGGTGAAGGTCGATTCAGAGAAAGCTCCAGCCACCTTACTGCTCACAGCGGACTGTGAGCCCGTCTCTGAGTGGGTCTCCAGTAAATTGCAGACTGGCTCTAGGCAGAAAAGCAACCTCCATTTTGCGACAGTTCAGTGTCTGGCTGGGGTTCCTCCCTCTTCAGCTATCTCTGTATCTATTTCTGTATGTTTGTATCATAGCACTGCGTCCCTTGACTCACCCAGATGAAACCACCACAGCAAACTGGGGCAGGCAGGAGGCTGTCTTCGTCTTTGACACTGCTCTGTACCACAGGGATTGCAAAAGGGCAAAGATGTGGCCCAGAGGGCAGGGAAACAAGAATAACCATGTTGCCTGTTTTGCTGACTAGACTTCCCCGACTGGTAGGATTCATACTTTGTCTTCTTAGCCCTAAGATGTGAGAGAAACTGAATTTACTCAACTGAGAGGGTTATCTGTTGATTAATGAAAGTCCAGTGCGATGGAATATCATCCTAATCACGTTGCACACTGACCAAATACTGCTATAAATGAAGGGGAAAGAGTATTTGCTTTTTTAATGGCTACAGCAACTGGGCTTTAGATTGGCAATTTTAGCAGTATTATGCTAAACTAACATACACGCATCTACCATAAGCCTAATGCACTGATTTTAATAGGTAATGCTGGCATTAAATGCTGCTCTATATTGGGACAAGCCTGTTCTTTGTATTTATATTTTTCTAATGTGCACAAGCATTTACATGAACTGCATTTTTACTTCACAGAGATTTTTACTGGAGTAAGAGGCACAGATTTACACTGTGCACATTTGAGCGTACATATAAAGAAAAACAAAAATAGAGAAATGATACTATCCTTGCTGCTTGCGAACGAAAGCATGACTGTAACTCATGAAAAGTGAAGCAGTGAGTTATGACAAACCTGCCCTCACAAGACAACAGTGATGATAAATAAAGTACACAAACCCAGACACATACCACACTCCGTAATTCCTTGCAAACTCTAAGCCTACAGTTTGTTTTGACGCAAGCCTTGCCTTCTATGGCAAAAAAATCCAACTTTCTGTTGTATTAAATGAAAATAGAAATAACTATTGTTCCATTTATTTTTAATTTTATCTAGTGTTCAAATGATTGCAAAACCATGGCAGAAGTTGTTGTATAAAGAACAACACTCCCTTTAGTATAGACTGACATTAAGGCTGTTTTTTTTTATTTCAAATTTCTGTATTTCCTAGGCATTTGGTGGAGGGGGAAAATGTTCTTCAAATTATAAGGTTGAGACTTTTTCTCTGTTCCTGACTCCTTCTCCCATAACACAAATGTTTTAAAGTAGTCAAGCAAGAAACAGTGCCACGTATCTACTGAGACTCGGTGAAATCAGCCATTAACAGCATCCCACGATGGTCCTGTTCCTACTGCTTCTCACGTTTGCTGACTTATTCAGCACTGTCATCATTTTAGCACATCTGATTATGATTCTTTCTAATAGGAATCATCAACCTGGATTCAAGCTGACACGGTTTTGTGCGGCTCTCTTTTTCATTGCTAAGAATTCATCTTGTTCACAGATCTTTATGTTTTTAATTTAAAAAGCATTAACTAACACATTTGAATGGTTTATGTATATGCACTAAAGCACGTGAATTATTTTTGACAATTGTTAGCGTCCCACTTAATATCTAGAACGTAAATAAAAGTTGCCTTGTTTAACTTTGAACTAATTTATCTGTAAAGGACAGATCCTGCTTTTCTCTCCAGACACAAGTCTCACTGAGTTTAAATTTCTGTGTCCGAGCAAGGCTTGCTCAGGCATCAGAAATGCCAAACTGCAATGAACCACGGTGATTGCTTAACTCTTCCACAGACGCACGTCGACATGCTGGATATAGGCAAGTCTTTCACATCACAAATTTTACTACGAAAAAAGCTTTTCTTAAAGAAAAATAAAAAGGGAAGGAAAGAAAAATCTATGTCAATGACAAATATATGTGAAAGGTCTATAAATTTATTTGCTTCTACTAAGCACTCACTGCTCTTGATAATGCTGAGCTTTCAACCTTCTCTGGTTGATCAGGAGAGCCTGTCCTATACCACTGGATAACAGCCTCCCTTGGTGGTTGAGGCCATGTCATCTCCTGCCAGGCCTCCAGAAACGCATAGCCCCTGGGCACGGAGCCGCCAGCCCGTTGGCATCCCACGCAGCACCGAGCACTGCGGTGGATCTCATCGGCAATATGACCTGCTGCAACCAGGACAAATTCAACTTCTATATTGTATATGGGCTTCAACACTGCCGGTTGAAGTTAAATATCTCACTCCTTTTATTTAAAGATCGCAACAGCCTGAGTCCAGGATATCTGATAATCACCTAGGTTTCACATTGAAGACTGCAGCCAACAACTCCACTCCCCAGGCACACGGGACTTCCAGTAAGTGGATTAAACCTTTCCTTGAGGCCAATCTGAGACACACAATGAACTCCCATGGGAGAAAAGGATGCCTACCATCCTTCCCACATCCTGCCACATGCACAGGCTGAGCTGCAGTCTTCAGAACAAATATGAGGCACTATCTACATTTTAAACTCTCTCCCCAAACAAAACCCGTATCAAAACTACACATGGCACTTCAGAAATACTAGGAAGAAATAGTAAAAATGAAGTATGCAAGCAGATGTTAGTCATATTAGTGAGTACATTACTGGAAAGCACTTGAGAGCCACATGAAGGGTCTTACAGAATCCTGCATCGAACTGCACAAGGCAGTCACTCCTTCCCTCCGTTTTCTGCTGAGGCCCCCAACTGCACCAGTCACAGTTGCTTGTTATGTGCTATAGCTTCTTATTTTTCACCATGTGCAGTATCATAAATGCATCTGTTTAGGACATCATAAAGTGCTTGATGTTTAGTTTGTCCCAAATCACATGGATCATTGCAAGGGATCATGACATAGAATGTGCAAGGAAAATCTCCCTTCTGCTACAGCAGAGATGTTGGGCACAACGAGTAAATCAGTGGATCTTCGTATCTTCAACTGCTACTCGTTTGCTCTGTCTGCTCTCTACCCACCTCAAGAGCTGCTGACAGAAATGTCTGGGGAAGAGCTTCCTTACGTACATGAGATTCAAATGTAGCAGAAATATGGAAATCATTGCACTCTGCTTCTGCTGTGCAAACCTGTATGAAAGCCTATTGGATTGTATGTGCCCATGGAAGAGGGTTGGCAGGATGTGCCCTACAGACAGAATTAAGACTTTGAGTGAGAAATAAGTAGGTAAAACAAATTAACCCAAAAGGGCAAAAAATATCCTGCCTTGATACACATTTTCTAAAAGCCACAGTAAAGAACTGAGGGAGGTACAGAACTGTGATTGCCTCTGCTGTTCCCACGACAGAAATGTAGGTCCTTAAATTTTGGGGCAGAAAAAGTAATTTTGAGAAGATGCATTATAATTTGGGTGCATTTTTGTCTGTGAGAATGGTAGTTTTGCAACAGTGGAGCGGCAAATTAACTGTTTTCATTTGCAGTTTAAAATAGAAGGTCACACAAGGTGTAGGATGCACTGATTTATTGTTCTATATAAAGTATCAAATTATGTTATAATTTAATGTTGCCTTTGAATTATGATGTCATCATACTGATAATTTATTTAATATAACAGATAAAAGGTTTACTACTATTTTTTATGTAAATAAATACTACTATAGTTTTTGAATTTTATTCAAAAGTGTATGGAATATATATTTTATCTTAATAAGAACTGGAGCAAATTCATCCCATGCCAACATAAAATGTTCTGATTTCTCTGAAGACATCATATCTCTAAAATTTGACATTTTAAAAAGAAGAAAAGATCCTGAAATAGTTTGACAATGTTATATCCTCAAGGTGCAGTTTTCATGATGTCAGAGTCCTAACATCCAGCATTAAGCTGCTCTGCAAATGTCTCAGATTCAAATCCTTAATCAATATTATGTAACATTTAATGAAATACAAATAAAAATATATAGATTTTTCAAAATTAAAAATAATAATACACAAAATATTGTAAATATAAATCAATATGTGTGGAACATTTTATGTAAGTTTTAGATAGATTTCTCCTACCCCCAGAAAAAAATGCAATGGCATTAAATTAATGCCTAATCTAAAATCTTAAAACATTTTATATATGCTAGAAAAATATGCGTAAGGTTACATATGTATCTCAGACTTAACATGCCAACACAAACCACTTGAATTTGTTCTTGTATTTAATGTCTTCAGAGACCACTGATGTAAAATCTTAGAGCTCACATTTACTGGTATAATATCCTCCATAAATTTTGTAGATACAACAAAGCTATCTGTCTGTTAGCAAAGAAACTAGACATATTTCATGGCAGTAGCAATCATTAGAATGAAATTAGACTTGTTAGTCAATAGTATTACAGTGTGCAAATTGAGGAAGGGATCTCCCTTTCCGATGGAGAGAGACGAAACAAGTAAAATAAGGATGAATCGCTGACGTGGTATCCTAGTGATGCTTTTTTTAAATTCACCCCTCTCCATCCGCACTAAGTGGTAGTGAAATCTGGTGTGGTTTTAATTCTCTCACAAAAAGAGTAAGGGTTAATGCCCACAGAGTTTGCTGGACTCTGTCAGGGCATGGCACTATCCTTAATCTACGTCCTCCCCTAACACGGCTCTGTTGTGGTGGGCTCTACATGTGTCATGCCATGAAGAAATCTCACCTCCACAGAGGCTCTGAAAGTGGCTGGGAAAAAGATTGCCCAGTATAATTAGGTGGGTATGAAGATCAATGCAATCTTGCATTGCGTTGGTTTTTACACATCTTTTCCACAGAAAATAGGAAGGAATTCCGTCTATCATCTCTTACTCCCCTCTGTGGAAGGAGAGGAAGGGGGATCTCGGCAGGATCCCTGGAAAGAAGGGATCACCTGCTCTGTGCAGGTGACTCCTGTTCCATCGCAGGCAGGGATAGCCCTACCTGCC